>CAUOFW020005696.1:0-26342 GCA_963454935.2 Ilex paraguariensis | reverse complement strand
GAAATTGAGACTAATATTTTTATTTATTGGGAAATTAGAGAATTTGCAAATGGTCCAAAACATATTTTCTTCTATTTAAGTGTTTTCACTTCTTGTAATTATCAATTGCATTCTTGAACACATTCTTATGTTATTCTCATCTTTCAAAGTCAATCATGAGTTCATATGATCGTTATGATGCCTATTTATATACTTATCCAACATCAAGAATGTCTCAAGTTCACAATTCTCCACAACGTCATCACTATACCTATTCCACTCTTATAGTTCTCGGAGTCATCATAAAGTCCATAGTAAGTTTGAGTTTTATTATGAAGATTGTCTTGAATACTACTCTGGGACACTTAGGTCGCATAACAGTTACCGACGTCATGCTTCCCAAAGTCATCATCAAGGTCAATTTGGATCTATCTTCAATGTCATTAGTGAGCATTCAAAAGTCCAAACTGCCCTAGAGAAAAATGTTGAGATCTTTGAAATTGGAGTTGCCAATACTAAACATTCACTCGGCCAATTACGTGAAGAGTGTAGAGGGATGAAAAACCAATTATCTGAATTAATAACTCAACTTTCCCACTTGACTAAAATTCTTGCAAGTTAGCAAATGGAAGAAAATAAGGACAAGTCTTCGGTTTCACCTAATGTCAGACACCCGCATAATGATAGCCATATTTCTCTTCCGTTGGACTCTTATGCTTTTCATCATTCAAAACATACTTTCAATCGTTTGAACATTGATGCTAGTGATGAGATTATTTTTGATCCTATCATGTTTCCTACTTCATCGGAGTCAAAAGTTGAATCATCACTAATTATTGAACTTGAGGAAAAATCCATTCAGTTGGTTCCTATGCAAGATGTTGAACATATTGAACTATCTATTTTAGAATCTGTTAACAATTATTCTATGTCTAATATTTCGAATCATGATGGCATTATTGTGGATTCTTCTCCACCTAAGATTGTTGACTTTGTTTTGGATTCTGTCCCACTTGAGAGTGTAAACTTTGTTTCTTTGCCTACTGTCAAGTGTTCTATTGAGTCTGTACTATCTTATTTTCAACACCAGGGTGTTATACTTACTCCTTTGTCATTGATGTCTTGTCCCACTGAATGCCTTTTGTTCAAATTTAATGGGAATTGTGTTGCTATTCTTGAATTTGGATCTAATGCTTATTTGCTTAATTTTTCATTGAATGTTAGTATTAGTCCAAATTTTTTTTTGGAGGACATGCTACTTAATTGAGGTATTCCAGAACTTCCTATTTTGTTATCGAGCTGGTGGAATTGCTTCTTCCTCAGCACTAACTCTAGTTCTTATTTTTCCACTTCCATCGCATATTTCGAGCCAAATAGATGATATGCTTCGTGACCAAATTTACATTGCTACAGATGGAGATTGTTGTATTTATTCTGCTCAATGGAAAGAGACATTGATGGTTTTTTCATTCTAGATGAAGCGTTCTGTCATCTTCGTTCTGTTCTCGTAGTGTACTTCTACTTTGAAAACTCTCTGGAAGAGAGTTTTTCTCAACCGTGGGAGAATGATGGGGATTGTGTAGAAATTGGATAGATATTATAGATTAATTATGGTAGTTATTAGATACTTTTAATATTTATCTTTTAAGTAATTTTTTTTAACTTATGAGAGTTTATTTGTCATTATTTATTTATTTTAGGGTTTTAGTTTCCCTATATAAAGGGATGCATGTAAGGGTTTTATTTAGATTAGACTTTGATGATTATTGAGTATTGATATTACTTCCTTCTCAAAATTCTTTCTTTTTCTCATCCCTTTTTTCTTCTCTTCCCATCCCTAATTCTTCCCTTCCTAGTCTACATCACTATTCTTGAGGGAAACATCATATACAGGACCAAATAGATCCATAACAAATTTCTCTGGTCTTAAGCTACTTCAACACCTTGAGCTAAGTGCATAAACATTTATCCTATAGCAACCATAAGTTAGAGCAACAACAGCAATCTGAGAAGCACAGGATGATATACTGCAAATTGGAAACAATTTTTAATAATACTTCATCATAGGAGTCATTTCACTGCTGACTTTTTATGAATTGACGTGTTCCATTATTAAGAAAATCTAAAGCCCAATAACAAGCAAAAAAGAAAAGCAAGGGACTGTCTATCATTATCTGTTTCTGGTCTATCTTTTTTTTTTTGATAGGAAACAAAACTTTCATTTCATCGAAGGAAAAAATTGACCGTTTCATTAAAAATAATCTTGCAAGTTAAGCCCCAAGAATAGTTACTTTTAAGAAGTAAATTTCCTTCCATCCATGCTAAAGTGGTAGTACGAACCATAGAAGTTTTTGACCATGCCTTCCATTTCAACTTATTTGAGAAAAAGCAAACCTTACAATTTGCAATGCATAGCATGAATAAACAGCAAACAGGTTGAATGTGAGACCAGTTACATTGCCACAAGGTACATTGGCTTCTAGCAAGGATCAAATTTCATTTCGGTGCACAATACCGGTCAGCTTAGAAATGGGAATGGAAACAAAAGAAAAAAATTAGAACTTGATTCACCCAATGCACGCACTTAGGCCTTCCCCTGTCAAGTAACTTATTGGGAAATTGTAGTTCATCCAAAATCTTTGAAGCATCAAAATTCAGCTTAGTAATGTAAGTCCACATATATTTCCATCTTGTTAATAGCACACTAGTTCTTGCTGCTTCTTTCATTGTTAACAACGATGAAATGGAAAGAAGAACTTCATCTGGCAGTCTACTTATCCAATCGTCCCTTTTTAATCTTTCTTTGTTTTTGTTTGTTTATATGAGGTTCTCTTGTACTTTCTTTCGTGCTTTGCTCGCCCACCAATTCTTTTCTCGCCCAAGAGAAACCCAATAGTTTTGTCTGTAAAGTTTTGACTATTTGTTGATGGTACAAACCCTTCTCCATTATAGTAGCATTAATTCACACTCGTCTGTTTCGATGTACTCTGAGAATGCACTTAATTCATTTTCATATGCCTTATTTCTCCTTCCTTTGCTTGTTTGTTCTCATTGTCTCCCTTCCATCCATCTCAACATTAGCCTTATTTCTGATTACCTTCCTTTTGAGTTTGTGTTCTCTATTGTCAGGTATGCCCTGTGTTTACATGGATTTTTCGTGAACTGTTTTTGTATAGTTTAACATTCATTAATCACAAGAGGATAGTACCCATTTATCTTTTGTTAATCATGTGGATATGTGGATGAATTGTTCTGGATCCTTATATGTATAGTTTTGAACTTATTTTGCTTTCTCAGGTTGATCTTGTGCATGAAGAAGTTTCTGTATCTGATACAGTTTGTGAAAAAAGATATAGGCGCTTGCAAAATCAAAGTGGATCCAAGGAGTCAGGTAGTATATTCGAGTTGGTTGATCAATCTCAGGACACCTCTTTATTTGGAACACTAGACCCAGGAAGAATATTCAACAAAGTTACTCCACTGTACCAAAGAATTCTATCAGCTCTCATTGTAGAAGATGATATTGAAGAATACGAAGAAATTGATGCAGGGAGAAATGTGTTGCTTCAGAATGCTACTGGCGATTCACCTCTCAATGCACACCTACTCATTGATACTGAACCTAAAAGGAGGGATGGGTTAGAATTTGAATGTGAGATGATGTTTGGCGTTCAAACTCAGGACCATGGTACTGGAAGCAGATTAGTTTCTTGCAACGGGAATATTACTTTTGGTAGAAGCACCAGTATCCAAAATCCCCCATGTAATAATGACCTATTGGTAGGGGATAGTGTATCTATGCATTCACATGTCGAGGTGTTGGCTAAGCTTTCAAGAAATGATCTGGAAGGACCACAGAGTATAGGAAAGAATGGTTTTGGCTTTTGTTCCGTTGATTGCCAATTTGAGAAAATGTGTCTAGATGATAAACTGTTGCTGGAGCTGCAGAGTATCGGCCTATATCCAGAAGCAGTGGTAGGTTTAACTAATATATGCCAATGAAATGGTGGTTATCAATTTTCAATTAAAAAGCTATTTTATAAAGTTTTCCAGCTCCACTGGCAACATTTTCTGTGTGAAAGTCTACTGTCTGAGGCTTGTGTGTGTGTGTGTGTTTTTTTTTTTTTTTTTGGGGGGGGGGAAGGTTACATTGTTGTATTGTTCTTCATTTGTATGTGAATAGAATGGTGCGCTCATTTTAAATTATAGCATTCTAACCCTAGTTAGCTTTTATTTCTAATTATTCTAAATTTTGTTGTGTTTTTTCCCCTATATTTGCCTTTCTTTCTGGGATACCGCAGCCTGACTTAGATGATAGAGAGGATGAAGTGCTCAATCAAGAAATTGTGCAGCTGAAGAGGGGACTTTATGAACAGGTTATGTCGCGTTAGTTTAACTTTTTGCCTCATATAACATCTCTCTATCGACAAACATATCTGTTACCTCATTTGATCAGAAATTTTATATATTCACAGCACAGGCACAATGTGATTACAACATTGTTTGAACATTCGTTCTATTTTTATATGTCTATGACATATTACTTAATAAATTTTGTTTATTTTATTTCTGACATCTTAGATTGGTAAAAAGAAGATGTGCTTAGGCAAAATATATGAAATCATTCAGGGAGGGAAGGAAGTGGCAGGACGGTAAATACTCAATATTTGCATGGTTTTATGACATTGGTCCTTTAAGATTTCTATCATGAGCCTAGTTTACAGATATGTTGGTAATGTTGAGGTGATTACAATGTTTGTTACTGTGTGCAGGGACCTTGAACAGATTGCAATGGATAGAATGGTGGAGTTGGCTTACAAAAAGCTGTTGGTAATTGTTCATTCCTTTTCCTGTTACTGGTTGTTTCTCCAAAAGTAGAAGCCAAGGATCAAACTTTTGTTTTGTTTCACTCAAAGAGTTTAGGTTTCAGTGGAAACCAAAACAAATTAGTGGTTGAAATTCAAAATTCCCATCTTTGGAATGTTTCGGATTGCTCTGTGATGTTTCGTAATGTTTCTTGCAATGTTTTTGTGTCTATAACTAGAGCCCATACTCTTAACGCTTTATAACATAGGAATATGTATCCACCATTTTCGCTCCTCTGCATTCTCCCTGTGTTTGCTCAGTGTGACCTCTATTTAAGTTCCATTGACATTGCACCCTCGTCGAAATAATATACAAGAGGTCATATACGTTTGTCAAGTTTGTTGGAGTTGTTGATCTTATTCTTTGGAACTTTTTTCTTAAAAATACTTGCTTACAAATATCTCTCAAATGAAAACTAATATTTGGATTTTTAATTCTAGCTTTACCTTTATGTCATTCTTTCTTATTTTCTAAGTTCTTCCAAAATGGTGAATATGGAATAATGTATTACTCTAAGCCCACTGTAACGATGCAAAAATATCCATAGGAAGATGTGTCTGCCATTTAACTGGCATTGTACTCCTCTGTATTTTGCCTGTCTGCTTAGTGTGATCTCTATCTGAGTTCCATTGCTATGTCACCCTTGTTGGAAGAATATACAAGAGGTCATATACCTTGTTCGAGTTTGTTGGAGTTGCTCAACTTGTCCTTGGAGGTTTTTTGCCTTGATGCTTGTAAAATGCACGGGGAAATTTCTTGGCGAAAACTAAATATTTTTGCTTTTTGATTCTGCCTTTACCTTGTTGTCTTTCTTTCTTAATTTTCCATTCCTTCCAAGCTTGATGGAATAGTATATAACCGTATGCCCTCCATAATGATGCACTTAAATACCTTTTGGCACCTTTTTCAATTTATTTTGATGGTTGGAGAAGTGGAGTGGAGAATGGGTATTGTGGGATAGTTTTGTAGATCAAATCAGAATTTTTGTCTGATGATGGAAAATTAATTGGACAGGAATGAACTTCTCCTGATTACAGTAACCGTTTTATTTGTAAAGAATGCAAAAGTTCACATATTTTTATATCCTTTCTCCAATAGTTTGAATTTTTGTTGGTTGAATATCATCAAAGTAGCTATGCTTCTGCAAACTATTACTTTCGAGTTAAATCCTCAAATATATCTCGGGTTAATTTCACAGGCTACTAGAGGAGGTAGTGCTGCTAAAAGTAGGGTTGCTAAGGTGTCAAAACAAGTTGCCTTGGTTTTTGTGAAGAGGACTCTTGCTAGATGTAGGCAATTTGAAGATTCAGGGACAAGTTGCTTTATTGAGCCTGCACTTCGGGATATTATTTTTGCTGCACCTCTTCGATGCAATGAGTTAGAAGCTACAACTTGTGCTGGCCTGGAAGGTTCTAACTGTAAGCATCTCAACTTCTATGACCTTCAGACTGACCCCATGCGATAAGGCAGAATGCCTGGTTATCATTTCATGAATATTGCATAACTTTGGGCAATTATTTTCTTTTGTGATGCTTGAGTTCTGCTAGACACCTAAAGAAGGTGGTATTTGTTGGGTCTATCTACATGGTCTGTGATCTGTAAAACATATTTTGGCTCACTCATGTTGACTTGCTCCCAACACCCCTGGATTTCTTAGTATTTAGTTTAGAAACTTTAGTTTCACTCAGCTTGGCTGTGTCAACGAATTGCTTTTTTGCTTTAACAGGTTCCTTCGTCAGTAGTGCTGATGGGGGTCCGTTATCTGCAGTTGAAGTTTTGAGTGATCAAGCTTTTGCCAAAAAAGGACCAATATCAAACAGAGGGAAGAAAAAGGAAGTATTTATTGATGACGTAGTTGGCAATGCTGCCTTGAGAACCTCATCAACTCTTGGTACCTCTCCTTTGTGTGGAACAAAGGGAAAGAGAAGCGAAAGAGAGAGGGACAAAGATACTTCAACCAGAAATGCTCTTCCCAAATCCGGATGCTCATCTATGTGTAGCTTTAAGGGTGAGCGCAAAATGAAAACGAAAACGAAACCTAAGCAGAAAACAGCTCAGCTATCAACATCTGGAAATGGATTTTCTAGCCCATTCACGGAAACAACACATCCTGTGTGTACTTCAGCTAGTGGTTCTACTGAATTAGTCAATAGTAGTGGCAACAGAAAAAGAGAGGTTGGGTTCATGTCTCCTGGTAACATTCCTCAGGATTCATCGATGGATAACAGAGAACCAATGGGGTTTGCAAACTTGGAGCTTCATAGGTTAGATCCGATGGAAGAACTAAATGTAGGTGCTGACGTTGATGGAAATCAAGATCTCTGTTCGTGGTTGAACTTTGATGAGGATGGTTTACAAGACCATGATTCAATGGGCCTTGAAATACCTATGGATGACCTTTCAGAGTTGAACATGTTTTGATCATGACAAAATATTGTGCATTCTTCTGGATTATTTAACTCTTTAGACGACCATATTGTTGTTTGGGAAAAATAGTTACCTTTAGATATGTCTCAGGTCAATTGGCACTTGTAAATATTGCCATCCTTTGTATACCTATTCAAAGAAATCATTAAAAATCCTCCTTGATTCAAACAACGTGTCTGTTCTAACAAATTATGGGGCTTCTCTGTTGTAATTTTTTTTTTTTTTTGCAGAATTTTGAGCTCCATGGATTTCTCGATAGTTCCTTCAACACTTTTTGAGATTTGCATTACATGTTTTATGTATATAATATTGAGGACTTCATATGTTCACTTGGTTTTTTCCAAATATACACACAGGGATCAACATATTATAGTTGGCTGATGACCAAGCTGTGTTGTTAATGCTACATTTGTTTGAATGAATCAATTAACCAAGTGCTGCAAAAATTATTGCACCATGAACAGTTGATTGGTGGCCAGAAGAGATTTTACAATTTAAAACAATCATTCCCTCTCCCTATGAAAATGTAAAGATATAAAATCACCATCTAAAATTTTCTCCTACAATGTACTTGTCCCTGCTGTTGAGCTAACGTGGTTTGAGGATTTTGTGGTCTCACGTAAAGTTTGGACAAGGTCACTTCAGGAGGAATTATTCTGATGGTATCAAATCATGGAGCCACCGAGTGAAAAGAGGTTTGCGGTCTGGGAAAGGAATCTTGTAAGTTGTGTTAAATTTCTCTCAGCAAGTGTTTATTAGTGTTAAATTTATGTGTTTCAAACCGCAATTTGGGAGTTACCTGTATACTTTCTATATGATTTTTGTCTAATGAAATATGGGTCATTTATTTGAATTCTGCCACATATCTGGGAAATGGCTGGTCAATCTTTCTGATGATTTTTGTGAGATCTTTTCTACATGGGTACCGGATGGATATCAGTGCGTGGCATGGTTGCTTCCTTTTCTTTTTCAGTTATTCATGTGCTTGTAAATCCATGCTCATCGTGATTGTCTTATAGCATGTTTCATGCCACTGCGGTTTGGCTTTAGGAAGGGGCCTGTTTTGAAAATTTGTTATTATGGTTTTTTGCGCCATTGCTCCCCTGCTTCTGTCTACCAACTGGTTGTTTGTTTATATTTATTATTATTATTATTTTTTTTTTTGGGGGGGGGGAAGGTGGTGGGTTGGTGGGAGTATGTGTGGTGGTGTTTGGGGGGAAAGCGATTCTCCTTTTGCATGTAGCAGGCATTAATCTCAAAATTAAGTGTTGTATTTCAACATATTATGGTACTTGTAATTGATATTGGGAAAATATATGTTGTTCTCTTGCAATATTGGAATGCATATGTTTCTTCCTTCTTGCTCTTGCATTTCATTTTGCTGTTTATCTTTGTGTAGTCGTTAGGGGGCTTTTCACACTGTAACCTGCTGGTGCCAAAGGTCACAGGTTAGTCATTATCTATTCAAAACCTGCATTTTCCTACCATTTTGGCTCATGCTGCACTTTTGCTTTTATGTAAGAAATTATGTTTTTCATTCCTGTGGCCATATTTTGGTTAATTGTGTTTTTGTTCTTTGTAGAACTTCAAATTTTTATACACTAATGGACATCCAAAGAAGTTGAAGGGTGAAGTACAAAAGGGACATGACAGGGTGTCCTTCCACTACCCTGAATGTTTGTACATTTACTCTCTGCATGGTATCGTTAGAAATTTCAGTTTTGCTGGTTTCCTTACTACATCCTCCCCATCTTCTTTTCTACCAACCTTTATGCTTTGTTTGGTACAATGAAAAAGTAAAAAGATGGAAAGTTGGAAGGATAGACAAAACATCATGTTTGGTATAGAAGGAAAATGAAAAGGATGAAAAAGTGGATCAATGAGTTTTCTTCCTAATCTCAAAAATCAATCCCCCAAAAATTGGGCAGAAAAAGAAGGAAAATGATACTCATATTGGGTAAAAATATGGTATTTACTTTTTTAGCCTTTAACTAATTACTTATTTATATTAAACACCTAAACTGAAACTCATATTCAATCAGTGGAATTAAAACACCTAAACCCAACGTCATCTGCCAGTCGGGGGAATCTAGAAACTGTAGAGAAGAAGCAAAAATCAGCTGCCCATCTTATTTTCCGATTTCATCCCCTCGATGATCGCCATAGGTAAGCTTTATAATCTTCCTCAATTTTTCGTGTGATTCTCTGTCTACACAAATATCTTTCAATAGATTGAATCGATTTTACAATTTTCAAGTTCCGAAATATTTACTTATTTTACGATTGTCCAGTGTGATATGCTTGAACGATCAAATCAGGGAAGCTCTTTGTGTTTGTATGCTTGAATCAATTTTTTTAATGTTCGAATTAAAATTCTGTGGCTAAATCGAAAATTGATTTTTGCAATTTTCAATTTACGATTATCCAGTGTGATCTGCCGATTCTCATTTTTCAGTTTATTTTTCGCATGATAGATTTTGTGGAATTGGCTAAATTGGAAATCTTCTCTTTTATTGTATTTTTTGATTTTTCTTTGGACAATGACTTTCAAAGTGTACATAGGTGTTTGATAACTCTCATAAATATATTAGTTTTCCTAAGTTTAGCCAATTTAATTTTCTAGATGGAGCGGGAAGAGAGTTTGGAAGGAACTTAGGACGGTATTGAGGAGGATAATTAAGAGGATAACGGGGAAGAGAGCTTGGAACGAAGATGGCGTATGACTACCATTCAACTTGTTTGTCATGTGGTTCATTCTCTTGTCTTAATCAGGATTATTGAACATTCACAATACATTGATAGAACAATTGGCCCAAAGAATAGAGAAAGAGAGTGTGTAAGGCAAGAACTCGTGACATAACTCACCAGTAGTGAAGAATGTTGCAACATTATAGCATGGGGATTGATACTTTTGCTAGGTTATGTGAGTTACTCCGAAGGACCGAACGTCTCAATGATAATATGAATGCTCTTGTTGAGGAACAAATGGCTAAATTTCTATATGTAATAGCACGTAATGTAACAAACTGTGAAATGCAATTTATCTTCTGTCGATTTGGTGAGACTGGAAGTCGCTACTTTCATGAAGTTCTAAGAGCTATAATTAGTTTAGAAGGTATATTTCTAAAGCAACCCACCGGTTCAGAGGTCCCTCTTTAGATACTCAACAATGATAGATTTTATCCATACTTTAAGGTAACCGTACCCTTAATACCTTTGCCTAGAGAAAACCTCTCAATAGAATTGATGTTTAAACATTTTAGTATTGTGTGGGTGCAATTGATGGGACACATATTTGTGTCAAGGTATCTGAAGTTGATGCACCAAGATAGTGAGGGAGGAGAAATTATCTAACACAAAATGTCTTGGCAACTTGGTCATTTGACATGAAATTTACATATGTATTACTAGGATGGGAATGGACTGCATTGACTCAAGAATATTAAAAATTGCTTTAACTAGGGAAGATAAACTCTTGATTCTTAGAGGTAATTTTGCGTTACTAAAATATAATCTATGTATGAAAATCTTTAATAGATGCTTTCTTATTTTCTAGGTAAATATTATCTCATAGATGGAGGTTACATCTTCAGAAGTGGCCTTATTGCTCCATATAGTGGTGTGAGGTGTGCGCTATCACTTGAAAGTTGAAAGAATACTTCGCATGTGCTCCAGAAAATCCCTAAGAAATATTTATCCATTGACATTCTTCACTTCGTAATATAATTGAAAGAACATTTGGAGTGCTTAAAAATGTTTTCCAATTATTGGAACTGGTGTAGATGCCCATTATCCTGTCGACATGGTAACTAAAATGTTCTAGCATGTTGTATCTTTCATAATTATCTCATGGGAGTTGATCTTTAGGAAAGATTGATTGCTGAGGTTTATATTGAACTCTCAAATAGTGAGGTACAAACCAAAGAGTCTTCCAATGCACGTAATGATGATGATGCTAGGCATGGTGCAATTATTAGGGATTCTATAGAAGCAAGCATGTGGCAAGATTATATCTCTCATAGATTATGATGTTTTACTTTGTAATGTCATGTTTTTGTTGCTGAAGTTGTAATGCTACTTTCTTACTATTATATGGGATGAATTCGCTGATTTATGCTAATTTATCTCGTATATTATGATGTTATGGAGTATTGTTATTGCTTTGTACATTTTCTAGACAATTGGAATATTTTTCTCCTTTATCTTTTTTGGGTTATCTCTCTTTGTTTTGTTTATTGTAGTGTGTTCGTCTTTGGACTTTTAATTCGGGGTTTTATGTTCTTTGTTGCATTTTCCAGACGATCTGTAATATTTCAATTTTTCATTGGAAAGATTACAGAAAAGGTGTATTTGCTGTGAGCTATGCTTCTCTGCCTTGGTACTTTTTTCGTCCATATGTTTTTTCCAAATCTTTACTGTTTCCTCTTTTTTTTTTTTTTTTTCATTTGTGACTGATCCGTTTAATGAGTTTGCAGACCTAATTAGTTCTGTTTTCAAACTGTATGATTTTGCTGTTGGTGCTTTAGAAGAATTATCTACCCAATTCACATATATTTGCAGGATTTTGGGCAGAATCTTATATTGGGATAATGCTTTTACTGCCTTACTCTAATGAAAATTAATAGTACCTGTGACTGCTATGAATTTGGAGTAAAAAAAAAAAATGTAGTAAAGGCATGTTAGATGCACTTGATGTCTTCCAGTTTACTTCACCATAAATTTGTCAAATCACACCCTCCAGTTTTTTCTAATAATTAAAGTGGTATAAAGCTAACAAAGTAGTAGTATCAGAGCTAATCTTGAAGTCTTAATCAGTAAGTTGTGTCTATGCTCTTGAAGTCATTTTACCGTATTGTGGGATGACTTTGCTGGTTTGTTGACAAGCAGTTTGAGTAATGGGAGAGAAATCAAAGAAAAATGAAAATGGTGATGACATCAAGAAGGATAATGTGACATGGACAGAACGTTGAGATGAAATTTTACTTGATGCATTGTTGGATGAGCAATTGAAAGGAAATAAATCAAATGGGACTTGGTCTGCATTCAATAATGTTTTGAAAACAATCAATGAAAAACTTGATTTCCCATTGGAGAAGGATAATGTGAAGAATCGCATGAGAAATAGTAAATTATGCATTTATATGGTTTCCATTCTTCCATTTTTTTTATGCATACCAAACACAAAAAATTAATTATTTTATTTTTCATCCATCATATCAAACACAAAGGAAAGAAAAAAGCTTCTTTAAAGGATAGAAAGTGTATCATCCCTACTTTCTATCCATCTTACTTTCCATACTCCCTAACAAACGAATCATTAGTCCCAAAGTGGCTCTCTTATTTGAGGAATGTACAATATTTGACATCAGAGAGTCTTGAACTGATTAATGTTAGTCTGCCAAGATGCTGGAATAGCTTTGCTCATTCTATCACAACAGAGTTAGGGGTGCGCATGTAACATCACAATGTGTGTTGCAGTCTGTTATGCCTCTACTTTGAATTATTAGAAAAACCATGTATACACCGCTTACAATTACTAAGTTTGTTTCCGAAAGGTATCTACAAGTGTAATAGATTTATTGAATATCTTTGTCTATGGTATTCAAAATATTTAATGATTAATTTGATTTATGGCTCAGTCCTCTTGAACCCGAGGGCGTATTAGTTGTTTTATCTTGAGTCTTTTCGTAGAAAAATGAGGGGAAATAGTTGTTGACTTTGTGGCCTTTCTGGCACAACGCCTTTTAATGTGGCCAAAAACTTTTGGCAAGAAAGCCATGATAAGGCTACTGCATGGACATAGGGAGCCCCCATCATTTTGACAAAATGAGTAGCATAGGTGATGGGCATAGGTCAGCAACATGTGGGCTACGCAAGAAAAATTGGCTCAGACAGGGGTGCACAGTTCAGGTGCAGATTTGCGCTGATATGCAGCTTTGTCCGTTTCCACTTCCAATTCCTTATATAAAGGGAGGTCCTGACAGATGTTAAGCATCAGAAAATTGAGAGCTCAAACATTTGAGAGTTGTGAGTTCTCCTGAGTGGTATCAGGTATCAATTTGAGTGTTCTCAGATTTGTGAGTGATACTAGTGAGATATCAGAGTGATCCTATTTTGTTGGAGTGAGTATTTGTGAGGTTGAGAACAATTGTTCTTGTACTCTCTGTTTATTCTAAATAGTGAAAACATCCGATCGTTGTTGTTACGGACATAGGCAATTGCCGAACCACGTAAATTGCTTGGTCTTGTGTGATTGTATTATGTTTGTATTTGGTTATTGTCCAGATTTCTTGTTGTATGGGAGTGAGTTTTCTTCGAACCTATTTTTAAGTTTATGTAGATCCGCTGTCTATTCTTCTGTATAAGCAGGTTTTATCAGAGAACGTATAATTAAGGATCAAAATTTTATTTTAGTACATAATTTCAGTTAATGAGGAAATATAAATGTTTTGAAGATGTGCTAACTGGAGTTCTGGTCCATCGTTTGATAGAGTCATGCACCTATTTGAGTAAAATCATTTGGTGAAACTTATGAACTGAACATCTATTTAATTTCAACTTGTCGGGATAGATAATTGAATGAAGCTTGAAATATATTCATTAATAAATGAAATTAAGACAATATGACATAGCAAAATCTAGCAACTTTTGAATCTTTCTTGTCAAGCGGCTCCTTCAATAAAAATTGAAGTTGATCAGTAGATTTCTCTGTGCACTTTCCTGCTCTCTTGATGGAGCAAAAAGGTAACGAGTTCTATTGTGAGATACCTAGGAAGCCACAGTGAACTTTAAGGTTTTCTATCCTTGATGCTTTAGATTTATACAGAACAAGCGTTAAACCTCAGCCGATTCAAGTCATAACTAATCTTATAATGATCCTTAAAACACTCACTCTTCAACCCCATTGGATCAAATTGGATATAAGGATGACTTTGAAATTTAATCGATATCCATAATTAACGAATGATTACAAATATTCAGAGTACTTTATAGAAATATATCTAATACAACTATGCTTTAGGGAGGTTCCTCGTTGCAAAATAATTATATGTATGAGACAGTAATCAATTAAGTCTGCAACTGCAATCGTATTTGCAGAAACAGTGGACTATCTTCTGTTCAGGAACTAAGAAGACATTCAACATAAAATGTTTGTAAGTTAATGTTTTGGCAGAGGACAAAAGAGGAACAGTTAGGTCGAAGCATAACATATACAAAGATGGTAAACTTTTGTATGTATGTAAGTGTGCAATGATGTGTATAAAGATAGACATAAGCAAAGAGAAATACGCATAAATACATTCTAGTCAAGGCTCAAGGTAATTAATTGATAATTGGCAGAACCAACATTTTGACTGTAGTCCTGTCCGATGATCTCCAACTATTTATGCAATCCTGCAAAGCTTCATCACAGGACACTAAAATCGAATCATCATCTTCATCTGCATACTTGATTTTGAAACTTCCAGCCTTTGAGTTTAGCCTTTTTGCCACTATCTCCTCTAACTCCACCATTCCTGACGAAAAAGAGAGTTGAAACTTGATAATGTCGTCCCCATATGTTGCCTTTATGGTCACAGAGCTCTCATTTTGCTTTGCTGAAGCATGTGGCATTGTGGAAGCAATAGAAGTTGTGGCTTGCTTAGGAGCCTTGTCACAAGGCAGACAGTCTCTCCGACTAGATTCTCCGGTTTGTTTGTTAGCGCCTCGAATAGATTCAAGCTGAGAAGGGGAGCGAGTAACCCTGTTTCGCTTGGGGAACGGCCACCGCTTGATGCCATGTTGTCTGCATTTACGCTTAAATGTAGATCGGCTAACTGCAAAACAAACAAATAAAGAGAAGAGAACCTTTTACAATCACAAGAAGCTATAAGAAGAACATAGCAACTCGTAAATGACAAGATGAAGATCACGAGCAATGATTTTCCATGGGCATAAGCTTACCGCAAAGAATCTTTGCAGCATTTTCAATATCCGTTCCAAATAGTATTTCCAGAACCTCACGACTAATTTCACCTTCTCTGTCAGATCCCTCTGCTGGGCCTCTTTTCTCTAGAGGAATATCAGCAATATCGCTTTGCTCTGCACTTGCAAATTTTTTTTCATTGTTTGTAGCATCAACTTCAGCCATATTTTTCTGATATGATGAATCTAGCTGCACTGTCTGTCCTCCATTTTGCAAGGCCAGAACCGCAGAGACACTGCTAATGGCTCTATGTTCTGTACTAACAACATTCCTTCCACAATTTGTGGCATCAACTTCAGACATAGATTTCCAATGTGATGAATCCCCTTGTTCTACACTGACAACATTCCTTCCACTATTGGTGGCATCAACTTCAGTCATAGCTTTATGATATGATGAATCTGGCTGCACTATCTTGCTTCCATTTTGACAGGCCTCAAGCAAAGGCAGATAGCTAGTTGAGTTTCTTTGTTCTGCACCAACAACATTCCTTCCACTATTTGTGGCAACTTCCACTGTTATCTCTTCTCCATCTCTAATGGCTTCAAGCCTAGGTGGAGATCTAGTCGTTTGGCATATTTCAAAGGAGTTAAGTTTATCATCCATAGACAATTTAATGACTTCAACAGACAATTTTTCACCCAGTTCTCCTGAAGCAACCCTAAAACTGTGGAAATGCTGCTTCATGGTGCCCAATAACGAGTCCAAAAACATTTGGAGGTCTTCACCATCTATTTTTACAGGGGGCAAAAAGTACTCCAGTATGTAAACAAAATCTCCAGTGTATGAACTCCGCAGGGAAATTACAAAAGAGCTAGTTAACCCAGCATCATATGCATGGTGTACTAAGGGGTACTCAATTATGCTCAACTTAGTTGTATCTTTGCAGAAGCATGCATTATGGGATAAAAATGCTCTGCCAACAACTCCCTTGCCCTTTTGTATATGTTATAGTTGATGTGTTATGTGGAAACGGTATAAGTCATCCACTGCCATAAAAAACGGTGCATTAACAGTTGTCAACTTGTCATGCCCACTTCCATCAAAGAAACTGTAGCCAGCAACCGAATCCAGGCATGTGATCCATGTTTGAGCAAAAGGTATTTGAAGTGCCTTACAAACCTCGTCTAATGCCTTATTGATTTCTTGGAATGCATTCTTTGTACGTTCAAACATCTAGTAAGATGATGTTATTTGCGAAGGTATATTTGAAAACACAAAAAAAATTGACATTTGTAATTTACTTGCAACTTACGAGCACAGAAGGAGGATTGTATTTATTTGGAGACACCAGACCTGCTACCTACAAGGGAACCGAATTAATGTAACTAAGAAATATTGAACCGTCACAAATGGAAGATAAAAGGCTGGAAGCATTTAGGAAAGTTTACATGATATGCGCAGCCTTATGATTTATGTAAATGATTGAATACGCTAAATTGATTACGTTGTAATGTAATCCTAGGACAATAATTGTTGTATTCTATTTTCTAAATTCATAATTTTGTTGTTTGCGAATGTTTCTTGTATAAGATTTTGAAGGTAGAAAGGGGTGCATTGTGGAGTCTACTAAAGCAAAAAGGGAGCCTTAATATATGAAAAATATGTCATATTGTAACATACACAAATCTTACACCAACTAGAAAACAAGGGTTTACTGAAATCCGGTAAAATTAGGAAACAAGAGTTTTTGGGTGCCCATATGTGTTGGAAATATGCACTAGAGTTGGGAAATTATTTCCCTTCATTCCGTTTTAGATAACTATTTTGTGATCTTCATTCTTGATTATAAATTTTTGGCACACCGCTCATACGGATCAGAACTATGTTATCTCACGGGTTCTGTAGTGTTTCTATTTCTTTTTACTATTTATTTTCAGTGCATAAGAAATACAAATTCTAATAGATGGGTGCCGGATGATAGCTTAAAGTTGTATTTAAGCATCTTGTAAGCAGAGTATGAATGCATTGTGATACGCCTACGATAAACGATTAAATAAAGCCAAAATGAAAAAAAAAAAAAAAAGCTAAACTAAATATTGCAAACTACATCAGAAATACTAACCTTAAGCCCCAAGCATACATTCATAACATCCGACCATCCTATGGGTCGGTCTGAAGTCGTTAAGATTTCCAGTACACCAATACAGGGCCCGCCCCTATCTCTAATTAATGGCAAAGCCAGCAGTCCCCGTACGCCACAAAAATAGCATATTGCTGCTGTGGATACTCTTTGACAGAATAACACCCTACATTTGTAATCCATTCCAGGCATTTACCTCGGAACACACGCAAGTGAGGGCCAATGTCTCCTTCTTTATTGTCACTAATAACATAATTATTATGCACACAGTAACTCCTACACGCAGCGAGTCCTTTATGAAAAATTTTAACACCAAAAGGTTGATCTGAAGTTGTAAGGACCCAGTTACCTCCCTTTGATTTAGGCGTCCAAAACTGAAATAGAACTGGAAATCGATCTGGACCATAGAAGTAAAGGCGCCTGAGTAAATCTTTCATAACAGCTATTGTCAGCCATTGATTGCTAAGAGTTTCTGGGGTTGGATTCATAACAGCTTTTGTCAGCCCATTGTTAATTTTTTCTGGGGTTGGAGGGAAAAGAGAAACAGATAATTAGTGAACTGGAAGAGAGAGGAACATTAATTTTATTACTTACACTGGTGTGATATTAATTGTAATTAGTGTATATGTGATATACATACACAGCGAGAAAGAGGGGACTTACTCATGCTTTCAAATTCGTCGTCGTCGTCGTCTCCGTCTCGGCCCGAGAAAACGTAGAGTTCGTTATGCACTGTCCTCCTCCGTCGATGACATTGTACGATTATTTTTCTCCGCTTACGGTATTTTTCTGGTGATCCGGAATTGGGTGAAAGCCAAAAGTTCTATTGCTGCTGATAGTAAAATGGATGAATCATTGAACTTAAATAACAGAGGTGCGATGAACCTAACCTTTTCAGAAAGAGGTTCAAAAGGGTCATTCTCTGTTCATATCTGAAAATAAATATAATGGTGAATGGTCTTTATGTTTTATGTCTCGAGAGCTAAGATAAATATCATAATTGATTTTTAAATTTTATTTTTAATTATAATTTTGTCTCTAAACTTTCAAGTATTTTAACTTAGCTCCTTAATTATCAATTTCATCTTAATTAAATTATTCAATCAAATTTTACTGTTAGATCAACTAAAAATTAGTTAAATTTGATCTATTTCGGTATTGATCTAATTGTAAAAATAAATGAAAGAACTTAATTGTGCAAAATAGGATTGAAAGTTTATAAATCAAATTAAAATCAAATAGACGAAATATGAAATTTACCATTAAACTAAAAAAGATGTGCAATGAACCTAGAACCTTCTCTGTTAAAGATTTAACTAAAGAAGTTTAAAAGTCTCATCCGCTATTCAATATTACGGGGCTGTTTCTTTGAAGTATAAGGGGATGGTATAAAGAAAGTAGTATATGAGACCTACATTAAACCTTATTTGTTCTGTATTTTTTACTAAGTACTAATTTTCGGGTCATAGTACCGACTCGATATGAACAATAACACTAATGCCTTCTACACGGTGCTGGTCAATATCACTTACCCAATGGTATAATATTCTAGGTAAAAATAAATGGAGGTATAATAAACTAAAAAGACCGAAATGCCCTCAAGTATATGAAAGTTTAGTTGCAATTTTTAACTTTTTAAGGTTAAAATTGTCTTTTTACATTGGTTAGTGACAATTGTTGATTTTTTTAAATAGGTATTACACAGATAATGTTTGTGACAAACAAACGAGATGAAGGATGAGATTATAGTTTAAGACCGGGTATAATATATTATCGAATTGAAATGAAATAAATATAAAATTTTATACCACATAAATTTTATACTCGAAACAAACTGGCCTAGATGTACCCAAAAAAGACAACAATGAAAAAGACTTTGCCATGATTTGAAAAGTCCAAGACTCCGGTGTAAACTCAATGGGAGACTAGGTATATGGGCATTGTACCTGAAGGTATTTCGATTTTTTTAATTTATTATACCTCCATTCATTTATACTAAGAATATTATACCACCGGATAGGTGGTATTGAATAGCACCGTGTAGAAGACATTAGTGTTACTGTTCACACCGAATCGGTACTATGACTTCGAAATTAGTATCTAATAAAAAACGTAAACAAACAAGATTTAATATAGACCCCACATATTATTTTCCTTATATAACCCCCTTATACCACCCTTATACCTCAAACAAACAGCCTCCAAGAGTAATGTTATTGAGAGCTAATTTGTTGACCATTTAATTCAATTCATTTAATTTATATTCAAATTCATTTAGTGAACACTTAATTTATCAAATTAAAATCGAAAATTATCCAATAAAGATTCAATTTAACAAATTAACACCAAAATAACGTGCAATTTTATCCAATTAACATTTAATTCATCAAATCAATTCTAAATTAATATTCAATTCAACAAATTAACATCCAATTTTATCTAATAAAATTTATCAAATTAACATTCAAATTTAACTATTTAATATTAAACTCATCAAATTAACATTCAATTTCATCAAATTACTATACAATTTATCAAATTAACACCAAATTAACATTCAATTCATCAAATTAACACCATATTAACATTCAATTCATAAAATTTATATTCAAATTCATCCAATTAAAATTCAATTCATCAAATTAACATTGAAATTCATCTATTTAACATTAAATTCATCAAATTAATATTCAATTTATCAAACTTATACCAAATGAACATTCACTTTCACCTAATAAGCATTCAAATTCAACCATTTAGCATTAAATTTATCAAATTAATATTTAATTATATCCAATTAATATTCAATTTATCATATTAACACAAAATTAAAATTCATTTCATACAATTACTATTTAATTCATTAAATTAACACCAAATTAACATTCAATTCATCAAATTAAAATGAAAAATCATCCAATAAAGGTTTAATTTATCAAATAAACACCAAATTAATATGCAATTTTATTCAATAAATATTTAATTCATCAAATCAATACCAAATTTTTATTTAATTCAACAAATTAATATTTACTTTCATCTAATAAAATTTATCAAATTAACATTCACATTCAAGTATTTAACATTAAATTCATCAAATTACATCCAATTAATATTCAATTTATTAAATTAACATTTAATTCATCAAATTCTCACCTATTAACATTCAATTCATACAATTTATATTCAAATTCATCCAATTAACATTCAATTTATTAAATTAATATCCAAAATCATCCAATAAAGATTCAATTAATTAAATCAATACCAAAGTAACATATAATTTCATCCAGTTAATGTGAGATCCCGTGTGTTACATAAATATAAACAATATTAACTTGCTAGAATTTTTAAAATAATTAAAATGATGAGAGAAACTTTGAATCATTGTAAAAGGAATAGTCGCACAGGTTTGAAATACAAACGTATTGACTTTTGAGTCAAATTTAATTTTTGGGGGTGTTTACGGTTGATGAGGGTAAATAAGTAAAAATATTAATATTTTAGATCAAAATAATATTACCATTGAATTTGGGAGATCCGAAAAATTTGGAATAGACATTTAACTCATATAGCGATTCGGAGAAATAAAATAGTAATTTTAGTGTTTCGAGTGTATATTAACTTTAGTTTTGAGATTAAAATGCTTTTAGGTTAAAATAACATTAAAAATAAAACCAGAATGTCAAAAAATACTAGGGTAGTCATATTGATCAAATTGGAGATTTTTAGGGGCAAAATTATAATTTTGGACAAAATAATTTTTTTTTGCATGAACAATGTTTCTGACGGGAATTGTTGGGTTTAAAATCCTAAATTTAGTCTATTTCTCTCATTTTTCTCACATCTCTCACCTAAAACTCCTCTACCCACCTTAGAACTAGAGAGAGAAAGAGAGAAGAAAATAGAAGAATGACTTTAAAACTTGGATTTTGCTTGAAAATCCTAAGAATTTGGCTTGGAATTCTTGATTCTTAGGTGGAGTTTTCCTCTCTCTTGCATTTACATTGTGCATCTCATGTATTTTCTTTAGTTAAAGTTTTTTATGTGTTTGATGGCAAAATACTTGTTATAAACCTTAATTTAGTGTTGAATATGCCATGGATTGTGAATCTATATGCATAAAAAATAATTTTTGTGGTGGGTTTGAAACCTTAGTTTGATTTTAGTTATGAGTATTTGATTAAATTTATGATTTGGGAGTTTTAAAGTATGCTATGATTTTGTACATAATATATACGATTTATTTTCTTGGAAATGGTTATATTGCTTTGAAAATGTAAATTTTGAGATTTGAGCTTACTACATGTTTGATAAAATGTCAATGTTATGATATATATTTTCAAAAGAATTTATGGATATAAAAAATAATAATTTTTGGAAAATATTTGTTTGATACTGACAAGCAGAGGGTTAGTACATGGTTGAGGCCTATTGAGTGAGTTGCCGAAGCGGCTACTAGTTCTAAGGAGAATTGGTTATGGTAGTAATTTTTGGTGATGTTCTATGTGGCGTCACAAATTGTGCCCTACACATTCCCCTTGAAAAGCAAAAAGGGCGATGAGACCCTAGGGTGCAAGACTCAAAAGATTCTCCAGAAATGGTTCATGTGTGAATTGGTGTGATTGATTATATTGTTTATATGCGAGGTATGCATGATATTTGTTACGATGGTTTGACTTTAAATATAGAAAATTTTAATTTATACCTTATATATTTCGAATGTTCAGGAGTTAGGAGATTTTTATAAATGTTTTACTTATTATCTTGTACCTATGCTTAATTATAGAAAACTTTAATTACTTATTTGTATGATTTGTAGAATGTTGGTATTTAAAACTTTGTAAATCCTTGGGAAAAGGATTATCAGATATTAGCATGCATCTTAGGGCATAGGCGATGGAATGCTTGTGGGAGCTTGGACTAGAAAGAATCGCTTTTGGAGTCTTTTTGTATTTACCATTAGAACTTATGCAGAAATGTTAGTTAGCCCTTAAACATTGTGTTTGAAAAGATTGTCTTGAGGCATTTGTAGTGTACGCTTGATTATCTCATAGAGGGATTATTATTTTAGGTATTGTAATGTAAAATTATGACTTTATATATTAAGTTGTGGTATATATTGGTATTAAATGTATCCGAATTTGGAAGAACTTTGTGGGCCTTTAATTGCCACCCTGGGTTTAGTTGGATTATATTTTTTATGGAGGCATGTTGGGGATGTTTAGTTAATTTAAATTATGTTACGCTCTCACGGGGATGCTCTTACTAATTGGTTGGAAGCCCAATTTTTAAGTGAAACTCTGCCAAAATATTTGAAAAAAATATATATATGTTTTGATAACACCAAATGTTTCATTTCATTCAATTATTATTATAAATTGGCAAGAGAATTTGGGAAAAATATCTTTTTTTTATTAAATCAAGCTTTAATGAAAATTGGGGCGTGACAGTTAATATTTAATTCATCAAATTTGTACCAAATGAATATTCAATTCATTTAATAAAAATTCAATTCATTAAATTTGTGACGCCCCTAAAACCAATTTCACAAACAAAGGCAAGTGATATATATCTTCATTTACCTATGTTTGTGAAATTGAAATGGGTAAGTTGATAGAAATATATATCACCTACTTATGTTTGTGAAATTGATGAAAGGGGTATGAAAATGGGTATAGAAATAGTTTAAAATAAATTCCTAGCATATAATTGGTATGTGAAAATTACTTGTGTGATTCCATGAAAATTGGTGTTATATAGGCATGCTATGTGTTTATATTTTGCTTTTGTGAATAAAGTGTATTATTGACATGTATTATATAATAACATACTTGTGATGTATTGTTGGATATAAAAAAGTTGATGTACGCTTATAGATATATCAACATTGTGATGGAATTGATAATTATATGCTTTGGATATGAATTGTCATGGAATATGTATAAATGAGGTAACATTTGCTCATATGACATTCATTACATATGGGACATGACATCGATGTAGCAATGTTATATTACATTGTATTTGCACGGAGTTATCGAATCTATGGGCACCAGACATGGGTGTGGATACGAGTGGACTCGGAAAAGTTGGATTGAAAATCCGACTAAGTTGCACGGCTGCATGAAAATTGGGTCGGGGTTTGTAAGAAGGGCTAGACAATTCCTTGGGTGAGAGACCTGGTGATCGAATACGTACTTCGTTGGTATAAGAGCCCATAAAGTGTGTTGGTGTATGCGAAACCGTTGGTGAAAGTCTATGAATTCCGTGTCGGTTGGGTGTCATTGGTGTAAGTCCATAAATACCCACCCAAGAAAAATTCGGAGATTTTTAAATAGTCATTGGGTGTTTAACGCCAATGGCAGGGGTTTGAAATGCTCGATTTTATCATGGCATTGCATGGGGGAAAAGGAGCCAAGGAAGGCTTAGGTTGAGTTGCGTGAGTGAGTCTCATCTCATTTCATGGCATGTCATGATAGAATTTCAAAATAGATTTGCTAAATCTTGATTGGAATGATTGTTGTTTGTAAAGTGTTACATGTAAATATTTCATATGCATCTAGGTTGAGGGAGTAGCCTCTGTAAAAAATACTCTATTGAGGGTGACTCACCCTATACGAGAAAAACATTTCAGGTGCGGCATACATGCAGGAGGAAGGCCCTCACATGGGACCTCAAGGTTGAAGAAAGCCGAGATATGACTTTATTTTGGGTGTTTTGTAAATAATTATGAAAATTTAGTTTGATATGTAAATTCATGTAAATTAATGTAATCGAAATTGTATAGACCTTGTGGTATATGAAATATTGTCATTACACATGTGTTGAATGAAAAGGGGATAGGTTGGAATGAGTTGAAAATGTAAAACAGGCGAAACTGGCAAAGTCGGCAAAGCATATCGGTAGGGCGTACCAGTATGACGAGGTCCAATGGGCAATTCATATCGGTAGTGCATACCGATACAACTTTGTCCAGAAGGCAAACCCTACTGGTAGAAATTTTCAAGTAAGCTCACCCTATCGGTATGCCATACTAGTAGGGCTTCTAAAAATCTGAAATTTTAAAAACTGTTTTGCCAAGCTCTTGAGTTATGTATTCTTCTTCCTTCCAAATGATGTAAATGGACTATAATGGAGTATGAAATGTGGTACATTAGACCCACATTTAATTAAATGATAAAATGTATACGAGTTATACGTGTGGGGTTATAATCCCAGTTAAGGGATGTTATTGATGTGATGTCGACTTGTGCGATAACCACGGGTTGACGGATGGTAAAAGACCCCCGGTTTTAGGGGCGTCACAAAATTAACATTCAAATTCATTTAGCATTAAATTTATCAAATTAACATTAAATTCACCCCATTAATATTTAATTTATCAAATAAACACCAAATTAAAATTCAATTTATCTCATTACTATCCAATTAATTTTTATTCAACAAATTTACACCAAATTAACATCCAAGCAATTGAGGTTTATCACCACATTCAACAAAATTGTGAGAAAAAAATTTAGAAACCAAACTAAACTGATATGTATAAGTAAAGGGACGAGGGAAGGCAAAAGAAGTGAAAAAGTGGTTTGGGTGGAAACGGGGTGGAGGGAGAGATAAGTTATTGTGGACCACAACTTTCTAGTCGATATTAGTTTAATTTAAAAAAAAAATACATAACAAGTGGATATTACTATAATTTGAAAATACATAATTCATTTAAAAACTTAAGCTTGAGCGATCATATTAGGCTCGTTAATGTAACTAAATCCATCATCTCCATTGTAGATTTTGGACGAGAAACTCACAAATATAATACTTAATGGAACTCACAAAATGATAGGATAAAAGTTCAATTAAACATTGTTAAATTAGATTAGACATTTATGGTCGGTTCGTAATTTTATCTTGGACAAAATAATTAAGCATTATTAAATTAGATAATATTTATATATATTGTAGTCTATCCTAATTTTTTTGTTTTTTTACTAAACTCAAAATTGATAAGTTAGGGATAAAAGTGTCATTAACATTAAACTAAATTAGGATTTATAGTCGGTCTTGTTAACTGCATTGATTAAGAAGGATTACATTAAAATTTTAGGGGATAAAAATGAAAAATTTAAATATTTGTGGATGAAAATGACAAATTTTAATAGTTAGAGGATAAAAGTGCGATTAATAAATGAGGCCAAGGCAATCGACTGTAAGCACCAGCGACTTTTCCTAATTTAAAGGGTTAATATTATACTTTTATCCTCTAACTATCACAAATTTTTGAGTTTAGTCCAAAAATATTCAAATTTTTAAATAGTCCCGCTTTTAAGGGTCAAATCAATTAAAATTTTATGGGACAAAATTACAATTATTAATTTTTACAGATGTTGTAATTAATCACTGTTAAATGTTGTTATATTTCTATATTTATGGTTGGTCTTAATTTTTTGAGGTTTTTTTTGAGTGAAACTCAAAATTGATAAAAATTAGAGGATAAAAGTGTATTAAACTTAATTGTAATAAAACAAATAATTACGACCGATGTCCTACATCGCGACCGACCGTAATTCAGTGAGGAAAAATTTGTAAAAATAAGAAAATGTTGTAACGATTAAAAAAAATAAATAAATAAATTACGACCCACAGTACTACTTCGTGATCGCTTGTAATTTGGTAAGAAAAAGTTGTAACAAATAAACAAAATGCTGTAAGGACAGAAAAAAAATTGTAACAATAAATAAATATATGACCGAGAAGGGTAAAATACACTTTATATCCTCTACTATCACAAAATTTTTGAATTAAAGTACAAAAAATTTTCATTATAAGAAAAATTATTAAATTAACATTCAAAATTTATCTATTTCACATTAAATTCATCAATTAACATTCAATTTTCATCTAATTAATATTTAATTAATCAAATTAATGCTCAATTTATTACATTAACATCTAAAAATCATTTTAATTAAGATTCCATTTAATCAAATCAACACTAAAGTAACATTCATCCAACAAATATTT
>CAUOFW020005695.1:0-26342 GCA_963454935.2 Ilex paraguariensis | reverse complement strand
GAGAGTTATACTCAACTAAGTATGATGATTCCCCTAGTGTTGGTAGGGCTTACAATTTATGGTCGTCTTATAACGTATAGTAATTGAATAGCTAATTTGACGGTCATAACAGATTGGGGTGATTTAATAAAAATTAAATAGCTGATCCCAGCAGAGGCGGAGGTGGCGACCTCTTCTCAACGGGCGAGGCAGTTACAATACTCTCCATAGGACTCGGTCAAATGATGAGGTGAGTTGACTCTCTCTAAGGCAGCGAGGATGAGGTTCTTGGGTGATCCTTACTCCAATGTGGCTAGGAGGAGGCTCTTGGATAACCCTTACTCCAAGGTGGCTACAAGGAGTCTCTTGGATAACCCTTTACTCTGAGGTGGCTAGGAGAAGACTCTTAGATGACCCTGTGTGCTCCCTGCTAATGTAGCTCATAGGGTTTGATGAGTTTGATCGGGTTGACCACATTGAGCTGGACTTGCTGAATCTCTTGGAGATAGGCTATAAACTCAGACCGACCTTATAATTTGAGCTAGGCCCTTGGGCTTGGCCCATCAACAAACATTGAGCCATCAACATAATGTCTCAAAATAAATAAAATAGGATAAGTTTCAATAAGTTTATTTGGTGGTCTCAAATAGACTCATCTAATGGCCCACCACATTCCTCTCAAAATAATTCACATTACACCATATCTTCAGGCACGAATTACCCCTAATATGTCATATTCATATCACTATGAGAACTTATGACCTTGTTTGGGGACTACATTTATCTACCGTCACTTACTTCTTGGAAATTAAGGGGTCTTCTTACATTACATGTGTTCACTAAAAAAATTATAGGATTGGCGAAACCGGTACATATTTGAACTCAAAAGTTAAAACTATAAAAAGTGGTAACCAAATAAAAGTAGGGGTGTCAAACATGTTGGGTTAAACGAGTGACGGGTGAAAAACATGTAAATCCGTACACAATACGCTTAATAAATGGGTGAAAAATCTTCACACGAACACGACCTATTCAATAAACGGGTAACACGACAGGACTCGTTTAACGCATTTAGTTTTAAACGAGTCGTGTTGGTTAGGGTTGGGTTAACACGGTAAACCACCCGTTTGAACCATTTACTCGTTTCTTTGAAAAATGCTATATAATTTATAAAACTAACACAAAAAAGATATGATATTTAGAAATATCACACCATATTACAAAGTATAAACCACAATCCAAAACAACCAAATTCCATCAACAACCATATTACAAATTATAAATACAATATGAAATAACACAATTACACCAAATAACAATTACACCAATGTTGATACCCAATAATAAAATAGGCAGGATGCTGATATATCAAATACAAAGTGCTGATTAATCAAACTCAAGCATATATTCTGATATCAAGCCAACAGAATAACTTTAAGCATATATTCTTATATCAAATAAATAAAGCCAACACAAATACACAATAACACAATAGCCTTAAGCCATACAGAATGCTAATATCATGCAATTTGTTGAATTTAGGAGCATATATTTCGTCATACATTTTGTTTTATGTTCCTAAGCATATATTCTGTCAGACAATCTGTTGAATTATTCTGGGACTCAATTTCAAAGGGGGTTGGCTTCTGGGTATTACTCAACAGAAATGTGGAGAGAAGGATAGTTTTTTCAACAGAAATTGAAATGAAAAACTTACAGCTTGGTTAATCGTCAAAGTCTTCGAAGATACCAGTTGCTCGAAGATACCAGCTTGGTTAGTCATCAGCTGCTCGAAGATACTAGCTGCTTGTCGAGTCGCTGTCGAGCAAGAGAGAGAGAGAGAGAGAGAGAGAGAGAGAGAGAGAGAGAGAGAGAGAGAGAGAGAGAGAGAGAGAGAGAGAGGAGGAGGAGGAGTAAGAGCTTATGTTGCAGACTTGGAGGTGCAACGTTGAAGCTTGAAGGTGAAGGGTACAAAGGAAATGGGAGACTAAATGAGGATTAGGGTTTGGAATTAGGGAATATGGAAAGATAGCTTATATATTTTTTATGGTTGTCATTAAAAAAAAAATTGGCTAATTTTTAAAAATAATTATTAATTTTACTTAAACGGATTGACAGGTCTCACCCAAACATGACCCGTTTATTAAACGGGTCTAGTGGGTCAACTTGTTTATCACCCGAATCTGTTAAGGTCTTACCCAAACCCGCTTAATTCATGTCAATTAATCGTGTCGTGTTGAACTTTGACAAACCTATGTAAAAGGTTGTACGCAACCCAAAAAGATTGTAACCTAATCCCAAAAATTGTAACATACACTAGAAAAGTTGTAACATCACTTCTAATAGTTATAATCTCACCTCAAAAGTTGTAACATACTAAAAAGTTGGACTCCCACCCCAAAATTGGAACCCTGTTCTAAAAGTTGTAAGCTCACCCAAAAAGGTAATGACTACACCTAAAAAGTTGGAACTCAATCTCAAAAAGTTGAAATCAAATCTAAAAAAGTTATAATTCCACTATAAAAATAGTAATCAATCCCCAAAAAGTTATAATCCAATCTAAAAAAATTTCAGCCACACCCAAATAGTTAGAACCAATCTAAAAAAGTTGTAACTCATCCCAAAAATGTTATAACCTCCCCACAGTAACCCACCTCAAAAAGTTGGAACCCTACTCAATAGAACATACCAAAAAATTTTAACCCCCACCCAAAATAGTTGTAACCAAAACTCATATAACATACCAAATAACTTTTAATAAGAAGCTAAAAGGTTGTAACCCCAAAAGATTATAACCAACTGGGGAAAAAAAATTATGACCCCAAAATATTGTAATCAAGAGAAAAAAGTTGTAATCAACAAAAAAAATAAATTGTAACAATAATTATGATAGACCGTAACTAGTGGGGATCGATCCTAATTTAAAGGGGTAATAACACTTTTATCTTGTAAATATCACAATATTTGTGAGTTTCCTCCAAAAATATTTAATATTTTTAAATACTCCCATTTTTCAATAGGAATAATTAAGAACCAAATCAATTAAAATTTTATGAGACAAAATTATAAAATTACAACCATTAACCTTTAAGTCAAGTCATGACCATTCACGGTCGATCAAGCAAAGGCAAGTCATGACTAATATTGTATATTTATTCTATAATTTGTGAGCTAATTATTACGTGT
Organism: Ilex paraguariensis; assembly: GCA_963454935.2. Taxonomy (NCBI): domain Eukaryota; kingdom Viridiplantae; phylum Streptophyta; class Magnoliopsida; order Aquifoliales; family Aquifoliaceae; genus Ilex; species Ilex paraguariensis. The sequence continues at coordinate 23,177 of CAUOFW020005695.1, read as the reverse complement.
TTGGACTTAGTTGTATATGATTAATGTTGTATTTGATTTTATCCTGATTTAATTGATGTTGGTCTATTTTGCAAATAAAATAGTGAGATTAGGAGACAAATAGGCAAACATGAGAGTGAAATACGTAAAGGAAAGAAGAAAATTGAAGAATTGAAGAATTGAAGGTCACGTCCGAATGTGAACTATCCAAGTCCGAACGTGAAGTTTTGTATCAGAGACAAAAATCGGGCTATGCTCCCAGTGCTCAATGGCCAGACATCATAAAAACCATGTTCGGACGCGTGTTTATATGCCCCCAACTAATGAGAAAGGCCCAATGACGCGAGAAATTGATCTTCTTCCTTTTGTGGGAAGTACTTTGGTACTTTCTAGGGAGCTTAGGGTTTATACCAAATCTAGAAAAAATTGTATTTACATTATTTTGGTAATTACCTCATTCTTCATGGCTGACTAATCCTTTTTACTAAGGCTAGGGGAAGTTTTAATGCACTTGTGTATGTAAATTAGATTTTATTTCCTTCATTTGATGTTTTCTTTAATAATTCAATCCTTCTTGTTTTAGCAAAGTTTTATCTCTATATAGTCTCTTGAAGTATTATGCTATATGTGATCAATGATTAAGATTCTCTATGAGTTGAATAGATAGATGTACATGCTTGAGTTGAATTGTTGGAATTTTCCTTTAGTTAATTGATTTGTTGGTTTTTATGAATTTGCGTGTTTAATTGTTCAATTACTTAATTTATCATAGACTCCGGCATGGTGAATGTTTGTAATTGATAATTAGATGTTTGAATTCATTTGTATTAACTCTTTGATTATACATTAGATAATTTCTTAATTAATTATTGACAAATCCTCCAATTGGGTTCACTCTCGAGTTGATTCCCAATTGAGATTGAAAACTATGATTGATTTGTTATCTAAGTGTTCTTGAAATAGTACCCAATACCTTAGGTTGTGTTTGTTGTAACTTCTCAAAGTAATGAATTTTTTAAGAAGACTTTTTAAAATACCTAACTGATTGGTAAAAGTGTATTTTAGTAGTGCTTTTGAACCAATATCTATCTGCAACTAGGCATATCTGTCTACGACTAGCTAATAATGTTTATCTACAACTAATGTTCCAGTACGATATATCTTTTTTTTTTTCCATCTTATAATATGAGATATATAAATTTTCCATGAAGCAATGCTAAAACAAATATTTAATTATAAAAATTAAGGTTAATATTGGCAAAAATGTGAAATTAAAAATCACTTCATGAGAAGTGTAAATATGATGGTTGTGAGAAGCTCCCCTAAGAGACTTGTCTAGAATGAACATCTTGAAGATGCATTGTTTGATGAGTCCAAATTTTTTTGGACATCAAACAATCTTATTTCTTTAAGAAGTGTTTGCATATATAGGATGAACTTTTGATTTATCTGCCCAACACCCTCTTAATATTTTTTTCCCAAATCATTTTTTCCTTATCAATTTTAATTTATTTGTTCTATATTTCAATTACCATATCACTCTTTTAAACAATCACATATTTTTTTATTGATCCTTGGTTAGACTCTGAAATTCCCATCTTCCAGTGGATTGACCTTGGACTCTACCCAGATATACTAATTACTTAACAACCTACAGTTGTGTTTACAACTTTTGAGGCGAAGCTGCAAGGCATTGTCTTCAAACATTCAGGTCGATCATAGCCAACCAACCTCGATCAATTGGATCATGCATCCTTACCAAACTCTAACTCAAAAACCTTTTTACTTTCATCTACTCTTACCCAATCAGTCTTCCATCTTGAAAGAACTCAAACCCTAACCCTAACCCTAATTCATCACACTGCCAGTTCGCAACTTTGCACAATCAAATTGTTGATCTATTACTCCCAAGTCCCAAATCTGTCACTGTAAGTGTATCACTATATGTATTCTATAATATATGACTCTCTGTCTGCTCGTCTATGACTTTGAGTTTGAGCGTCAGTGCGTGTATGTGCGTGGCTTTGTGTGTGCGCGTCAAGTCTGAGTGTGAGTATGTGACTATATGTGCATCTCTCCATGTGTGTGTTTTTGTGTGTGTGCGTGTGTGTGTGTGTGTGTGTGTGCTTGTCAAGTCTAAGTGTGTATATGTGTGTCTGTCTCTCCCTCTCTGTAGAGTGTGCAACTGTGTGAGTCAATGAGTGTGTGTGAATTGGGTACTTGATTGTATATATGATTGGGTGTGTATGTTGATATACATATTTGTGTATGGATTGCTTCAAATTTTTTGTTTTTGATTTGTGAGCCAGGTACTTGATTGTAAACCTTGTTGAATTTGTATTGATTTTTGCATGGTGATCTGCGAAATATGAAATTGAGAACTGGCTCATCTCTACTTTTGAATTTACATTTATTTGTGAATTATTCCATATTTATTTTCTTGTTTAAATATGAATACCATATGAGTATAGCTAAAACTAATATCTGTGTAGATTTATTATGTTTGATTGGGGGGTATGCCCCTTGTTTTATTTTGTAATGTATCACAGCTTAACTATTTTGATGGATTTGATGGAGCAAATGTTAAATTGTTGAATTAACATAATAAATCCTATTTAATGTGTATACATGTGCTTCCATTTGTCTTTGCATGACTTTTCTTGTTAATGGCTCTCATGGAGGAAACATGCTTACAAATGCACAAATTGTAATACTTACTCTGTTTTTTTTTTCTTTTTTTTTTTTGATTTTGGTATTGGTGGTGGTTTCTGTGTGAGGGTGGGGCTTGGTTTACCTCTTCATGGTTGTGTTACATGGACTCGAGATGAGTATTGGGTATGGTGTGGGTGTGGGTGTGGGCGTGGGTGTGTATATAAAATCTTCTTATGTACATATGTTAGCAACAAGTAGTAATCCCGATTTTCATAGCACACTTGAGTATTTGGAAAAGCATGCTAAGCAAAAAAATACACACATCTTAATATTTGAAAAGAGTATAGAATCGTCATGATAGGATTTTATCAGTTGCAATGACTACATAGTTGGGGCGAGATATGTCTTGAATCGAAGGGAATCAATAAATGGCCAAAGAGAATGTGAGAACATTCACGAAGGCCTATGAATTGAATAAGAGACTTGCTTGCCCTCATTGAAGGAATGATGCATAAGTTGTTCCTATAGTATTTGTGGATTTAAGTGAAAATGTTGTCTCTCATTGATCTCCTTTCTAAGTTCATTCGTTGATCAAGAAATTTTTATTTCCACAGTCAATCTCCAAGATTTTGTTCCTTAGTCAAATTTCAATTAAAAATTGTTATTGGGGTACAATTTTTTTTCTCTAGGGGATAGATTTCCATTTAAAGTCTCATACTCTTTTGTTCCGTTTACTTTTTCTCGCCCACCCCAATTATTGTGTTGTTAAAATATTTTTAAGCCTAGCTTTATGTTTGCCATTGTTTTTTTTTTTTTGTGACTAGATTTTGTTATTGTTATTGCTAGAAGCATGTGCACATCCTTTCTTGATGAGCTTCAAAATAAAATGGTTGCCTATCTTGAAACATAGACAGCTACCACAGTGATAACGGGCTTCTGATCATATTTTGACAATGTCAATGGCCGGGGCACAATTAGGGAAACAAGAAGAGGATGGCAGATGGGGAAATTGTAAAAGCACTACGTAAGAAGTATCGGCCAAAAGCAGATAACAATAGTGGAATTGGACAAAGGAAGAATATACAGGTGATGCCTCCAATTGTACAAAACCTTCAAATGTTGTTCATGCCTCCAATCGTGTAAAGTCAGTTGATCCCTCCTCAAATCTTCCAAATTTTGTAAATTTCCGTGATTCATCTAACCCAATAAATTCTAAATCAAGTCCAAATACATGTTTCTTCAATAGAGAATGTAAAGATTCGTATGATAGTCTCTTTTGTTATAGGTCTTTGTTACTGGAGGGTGGTGCTTACTAGATAAGATGACAAATGTGAACTATACTCATTTTTTGGTTTTTGAAAGTGGAATTTCATAGTTAATATACAAAAGGACAATAAAGCTTATGATACATTAGTAAGGATATTTACGCAAATATCCATGAGAGACCTCACTTCCACTTGTAGGATTTTAAACTGTATAGTGACATACTATATTAATATGAGAGAACATTTTTCTATGATTTTGAGCTTGACAAAGCTCATCTCCTTTATGTCATTGGGAAGGTGGAATGTATAGATCTCCCATGTGTAAAATTGATGATATTAGTTTGGCGCATGAGCTCCCAGATAAGCAACGAAGTTTCTCATTTCCAATTTTAATTTCAAAGATTAGAAAGTATTATGGAGTTGTCATTCACTTAGCCGACACTTAGTCTTCTATGGGTCTGTTTGATGAATGGACATTAAAAAAGAGTTTGGGGCAGATCAAGTCATTTGATCCAGAGACAGAGACAAATACAAAGCCAGAGATAGAGACAAAGGCCCAATCCCAACCCCAACCCCATGAACGCCGGATAGATTCTCAAGGCTATAGTACTTCTACAGAGGATAACAATATTAGATTCACTGATTTAGATAGGCATTGTCTTGTGGATTCGACATAAATCTTGATTCAAGTCACCTGTTTAACTTTAGTTAATGTAAGGCATAATTTGCTAGAGTCTGATTGATTTCATTTTTCTTCTTTCATATCAGGAGCATAAGGCTCGGAGGTTCCTCCAGTCGTTCCGCTGCGAGTAAAATGTACTTCAAATTTGTTACTCCACAAATTACGCTTTACCTTTAAAGCCTAATATGTTCCCATGCCATCTGGTGACAGAGATCATTGTACACCAATGTAAGTAGGTCTGCTAAACATGATGTTCAGTACTCTCCTGTAATTGTATCCGTATTCTTCATGTAGAAATTTCACCCTATCTCGAGACATGATCGAAACTGAAACCAAAGTATCATTACAGCCTTTTTCACGTACATATTTTCAAGGCGATTAAAGCACTCTTGTTCACGATTTATGCCGAAAGGAACTGGACAATGATAGTTGCATAAAGATGGTGAATATGATTTGAAGTTAGAATTTTGACACGAATTAATGTGGCTTCCAGGTTGCATTATCTTCAACATGAATATGAAGCACCCATTGTTCATTGTGATCATAAGCCCATCAATGTTTCTTGTTGGGTTTGTTGGTGGAGTCTAGTTTGCGTTGATCCAAATGATGACTCGATGTGAAATAATGTTGCCTGATTTTTTAATGAAAAATTTTATGAGGTTTAGTTCGTGGAGTGGAGGCTTAGGCCAATAGGGCCAAGTCATAATGTTTATGGACAAGTCTCATGGGGTCTAGGGACAATGCCCCGGGAAAATTTTTTTTGGTCTGTTTTGTAACCGGTGCACAGGACACATAAAACATGTTATTTTGGTGATTAAGGTTTTATGTGCATTGAACAGCCGTTCTCTGTATTCCTCATTCTCAATAATAAAATCCCTGCATCTTCGTGGATATAAGCAAATTACTAAACCACGTAAAATCTGTGTGTCTTGTTTTTCATTGTTTGATGTTCTTGATTTGTTTTGCAATTATGTGTATTTGTATGTGAGTTTAAAGCATATTAAATCCCAACACTTCTTATCAACAATAGAATGAGTGCCTATTTAAGTGATTTGGTTTTAGCTATGCTACTATCAGGACCGTAAACTGTCTCAGAATCAATTCAGCTCATTGGGGAGTTCTTGAGATAAATAAAAAACAAAAACAAAGAACACGATAAGAATAAAACAAGCATATTTGGTGATGCTTACTCATACTCCTTTCCCGTTACTCTTCCAAAATCCTAGAAAGGAGTCCTTGATCTTCTGCAGTTTGTTCACAACGACGGTCATCTGTAGTCGCTCCCTTGGTGATGGAGTAGAGCATGAAAGTCCAATTTTCATCACCGATACCAAGCATTCCACCATTTGATTTTTAGTAGAACTGCATTGGGGATCGTCATCCTTGATTATTGCCTTTTTTTCTTCCTGGCCTTCATTCTTGTCTAAGTTATCTTCTTCTTCAGCCAAGAGCAATGACGGGTCTGCTACCTTCATGACATTTTCTGGCAAAGCCATTGCCACAAACTGGGGAAGGTTTAGACCATCTGTGAAGATGTCATCTGTTGGTCTTTTACCGGTGAATATCTCTAGCAAGAGCATACCATAGCTGTAAACATCACCCAGTGTGGAGACTTGGCCACCCATACCGTACTCTACAATTTCACAGTAACTTTCATGAGGTTATTGAACCATATAGACTTTCAAGGGAAGACTATGGTATCAAAAATTTATATTTTGTTATCATAATGAAAGTTACAACTCAGACAAATGTTAGAACCAATCCTTCCTAACATTTTCTGAGTCGTGAGTCGTTGAGTCCTAACCGATGTTTTGCGTTGTAACTTAACTACAATAGAATTGTAACTAATCCTATTGCGTCATATAATCGAATTCCAAAGGAAATGCAAAAAGTTAATCTATTGTAGTTTAGGAATTCCAAAGGCAATGCAAAAAGATGATCTAGTGTTGGTCACACAAAGCTGCCTCTTTAAATTCTGCAGGCACATGGGATTTAGACACAATTGGTTCTTGTTTGGAGAAACCTCTATTTTAACTAGTCAGGTAACTTTGCAGAAACCTTAATATTATAGATACAGTCAAGGTAACCAAAAATAAAGACCAAGTAAAATCGATGGAAAACCTACCTGGAGGTATGTACCCGACAGAACCCTTTAGCCCAATTGACATGGTCTGATTTTTGGAGGGATTGTTTGGTGTTTCCAGTAGGAATCTTGCCAATCCAAAGTCACCAACATGAGCCGTCATATCCTCATCAAGGAGTACATTACTTGGCTTTAGATCACAATGAACAATTGGTGTTTCACAATGGTGATGGAGATAATCCAATGCAGAGGCAACATCAATAGCTATGTTTAGTCTCTGAATGATGCTCAAATTCTTGGTATTACGCTGCTCACCATCGTTTGGATGCAGCCAAAAGTCTAGGCTTCCATTGGACATGAACTCGAAAATTAGACATTTGAAGTCATTACCTTGATAATCGACGCTTGAACAGGCAGTGATGATCTTGAGGAGGTTACGGTGCCTTATACTTTTCAGAGCTTTGCATTCATGTATGAAACTCTTGGAAGCTCCTTGTTGTTCAAGGTTTAATACTTTTATTGCCACCACTGAACCATCACCAGATAAAACTCCTTTGTAGACAGAGCCAAAACTGCCAGAACCGATCAAATTGTCGATTGAAAATCCATTTGTTGATTTAATAATTTCTGGATACGAAATACCTGATTGCCAATCCGTGGTGGAGGATGCTGTTAAAAGTTCTGTTTTCGGCTTCTTTATCATACGCCAAGCAGCAAAAGAACACAACAATATTACTATAAGTATCAATACAGTTACTGGGATTACTACTTGCAGGGAAAGGAGTTTTGCTGATGAGTGGGAGTTATCTTGAGAGCATGCAGGCAAATGTAGTTCCGGGACACCTCCACATAATTCATCATTTTCCAGGATGGAAATTGCACTAGCATTTGCAAAGATGCCTTCCCTTGACACTTCGCCATTGAAATTATTGAATGAAAGATCGAGTTTCTTGAGAGAAGAAAGCTTTCCCAAAAATTCTGGAATCTGTCCAGAAAAGTTATTATGTGAAAAATCAATCACTTGTAGCCCTCTCAATGTTTTCAAAGATTCAGGAATGGTTCCTTGAAGCAAATTATTCTTCACAAGCAGGCGCTCCAAACTAAGACAGGTGCTGAGGGTGCTGGGAATTTCACCTGATAATCTGTTATCTGAAACATCTAGCTCCATGAGGTTTCTCAACTTGCCAACTTCCATAGGCAGGGAACCAGTCAAAAAGTTATGAGACATTGTCAAAGAAATGGAAAGGGAAGAGATACCAAAGACCTCTTTCGGTATTGTGCCACTCAGTTTGTTACTACTAATGTTCAACTGCTCCAGGTTTAGGCATTTTCCAAGGCTCGGAGGAATGGTTCCTTCTAGTCCATTCTCCTCCATCCAGAGCTTGATTAATGATGTTAAGTTACCAAGAGAGGATGGAATTGGCCCAGACAAATTGTTAACATTCAAACCCAGGACCCCTAACGGTTGAAGTTTTCCCACAGCATCAGGGACTTTGCCAGTTAGAAAGTTCCCTTCCAGGCCTAGAAGTGTCAAGTTGAAAAGGTTCCCAATTTCGTTGGGAATGTTTCCATGTAATTGATTGGACCCAAGAGTGAGTCTTTTGAGGCTGGTTGAAAGGTTAGCTATGGAGTTGGGCAGCTCGCCTCCAAATTGATTTCTAGCCAAGCCCAACACCTCCAGTCTAGTGCAATTTCCCAAGAAAGTCAGCAGGTCGCCAATATCCCCCTTTCCTAGAATATTATCATCAAAGTTAATTCTGTATATAACTTGTAACCTTCCAAGATTCGTTGGCACAGTCCCAGTAAGACTGTTTTCAGCGAAATCGAGCACTTGAAGGCTGGAAGCATTTGATAATGAAACTGGAATTGGGCCAGTGAAATTGTTTACACCCCCGGCAAATACCTCAAGATTGGAAAGAGTGAAGCCAACATTTGATGGGAGTTGGCCGTGTAACTGGTTCTGAGCAACAGAAAAGTAGTAAATTGATGAAATATTGTAAATTGAAGGAGGAATCGTACCAGATAGCTCATTTCCATAAACTTGAAAAAATTTAAGGCTCGAAAGGTTTCCCAATTCATGAGGAATATTTCCTTCAAGATTGTTCAGGGCTAGTGAAATACGCAGAAGAGAGGAAAAGTTCCCTACCCAAGCTGGGATGCCGCCTGTAAGATGGTTGCCGCCAAGAGCCAATAATAACAATTTTGACAGTGAGCTGAGCTGGTCTGGAATCAGCCCAACAAGCTCATTATATACTAAATCAAGCACTGTAAGTTCTGTGCAATGAGTGATATTAGTCGGAATACGTCCAACAAAGGAATTGTATGTGAAATTGAGGTGTTGTAGGTGTATTAAGCGTCCCATTTCTTGCGGAATTGCACCATTGAAGCTATTGTTTCGAAGGTTGATGCCAGTTAGAAATGTCAGGTTGCCTATGGAGGGTGGTATGGAGCCAACCAACCTTTGTGACTCCAAGTTCAGAATCATGACTCTCTCACCGGAGGGACTGCATGTAACACCTACCCACTTGCAGAAATGAAGAGAATCATTCCATGAGCTCATAATTTGAAGCGGATCCTGAGTTATCCGATTCTTGAAGTCGAGCAAAGCTTGACCATCTGTCTCATTACTAAAAGTTGCTGATTCAAAACCTGAGATCATGACAAACAGAAGACTCCCAAGGAGGATACTTGATGAGAAACACCTGGAATTCAAACAAGAAAACTCCATTTTGTTGGCAATACTGAAAGAATGTAAGGGGCTCAAGACTATGGACTTAATATAAAAGCAAGCTAACAAAGGTAGCTCAGAAGAGAAAGCTACGTGTTGCAGAGGAATTTAATACTGCGTAACGTGAACTAATAGAAAACATAGTACCGACTTTTGGTTTTGGAAGGAATCAAAGTGAGTGGTCCACAGGTTAGATAGTTGAGTTGAACTTTGACTTGCGCAAAACCAAAATCTGTAAAAATCACCCAAAGACAATAACCTTACCTCAAATCATGTTAAATCGTCTATGGGATCAACCAATAGAAGCATCAAATTATCATCGCCAAACAACCATCTTACATGATCGCAATGGTGATTGAAATGACTACATCTGAAGTTAATTATGGATGTGATTGTTAGATCACACAGAGAAGGTAAGAGAAACAAATATTTTTAATTACATTTTCAGTTCGGAATACAAGTATTTATAACCAATCCTAGTTACAATACCAGCTAGGACTAACTAACTAACAGACTGTCTTGTAGGCAAGTGGCTTCAGCAACCGACTCCAATGCAGTCACACGACAGTAGCTGATATGAGGGAAATACTTGTGTGTAGTGCTGGTATTGTATAATACACCCCCTCAAACTGATGGTGGGGGACCAACCAGCAGTTTGTCCCTTAGAAGCAAAAAACAAGCAGAAGATAGTCCTTTGGTGAAGACATCAGCCAATTGATCCTTGGTGGAGATATACTGAACAGTTAGAGATTTATTTGCCACCTTCTCTCGAATGAAATGAAAGTCTATCTCTATATGTTTAGTTCTGGCATGAAACATGGGTTTAGAAGCAAGTGATAAAGTTGAAATGTTGTCACACCAAAGAGTGGGAGTGTGAGATAGAGAAAGTTGCAAACTCTGTAAAAGCAGTTGCAACCATTTAAGCTCAACAGTGGTTTGAGCAAGTGCTCGAAATTCAGTCTCAGTAGAAGATCTAGATACAGTACTCTGTTTCTTTGTAGACCAATGAATGGGATTATCTCCAAGGAAAAGAAGACATCATGTAGTAGACCTTCTGTCATTGGGATCTCCTACCCAATCAGCTTCTGTAAAGGCTGATAGAGTAAGAGAACTAGGTCTGTAAGAGAGACCAAAATGAGAAGTACCCTTGAGATATCACAGAATTCTCTTGACTGTTGCAAAATGAACATATGTATGAGAGCTCATATATTGACAAACATGATTAACTAAAAAGGTAATATCTGGTCTAGTAAAAGTGAGATACTGCAAGGAACCAACAATGCTTCTGTATAAAGATGGATCAGCCCGAGGAGAGCCATCAGTTTTGCCAAGTCTAGAAGAGGCAGCGCAGGGAGTCTTGCATGGCTTGCAGACAGTCATGTTGGCCTTTTGAAGAAGATCAGTAGTGTATTTTTGCTAACTACTAAACAATCCTGTGGCTATGTGCTGAATTTCCAATCCAAGAAAGAAATGCAAAGGATCAAGATCCGTCATCTCAAAAGATTTATTAAGATTTGTCTTAAGAGAAGAAATATAGAGAGGATCATTACCAGTGATGATTATGTCATCCACATAGAGCAAAAGAATAGTAAGAGATCCTTTAACAGTTCTAATAAAGAGAGAAGGATCAGTAGGAGAAGCAGAAAAGGAGTAAGAAGAAAGATGAGTGGTAAATTTCTCAAACCAAGCTCTAGGAGCTTGTTTAAGCCCATAGAGAGATTTGTGCAATTTACAAACATAATGAGGAGTCAAAGGATCAAGAAATCCTGGAGGTTGAGTCATATAAACCTCTTCATGAAGATCTCCATGCAAAAATGCATTTTTGACATCAAGTTGGTGTAAAGACCAATGGAACTTAGTAGCAAGAGCAAGAATAAGCTTAACTGTAGCATGTTTAACCACTGGACTGAAGGTTTCAAGATAATCAACTCCATGCTCTTGATGAAACCCTTTGGCCACCAACCTGGCTTTATACCTAGAAACTGTGCCATCAAAATTGTGTTTGATTCTGAAAACCCATTTACAACCAATAGGAGAATGGTTAGAAGGAGGAACCAATGTCCAAGCTCCCTGTCTTTGTAAAGCAGAGAACTCTTCAGACATAGCCTGTCTCCACTCAAGAAATTTAGATGCAGAAGTAAAAGAGGTAGGTTCAGCAACTGAAGTGGCAGAGATGTAGGCTTTAGGTTTGAAAATACCAGATTTAGCTCTAGTTTGCATAGAATGAGTAGAAAGAGATTGGGGTAGAACTGGTGGAGGAGGATTTGGAGAAGAATTAGACATAATATGACTAGAGGATATAGGAAAGGTAAAGGATGCAGATTCTGAATTAAAGGACAAAGATGTAGCAGAAGATAGAGGAGTTGATGTATAAGAAAAAAGAAAATGAAGTAACTCAGGAGAAGGTATAGATGAAACAGAAGGGGGAGAATCCACAAGAGAAGAGTGAGAAGTACCAGTAGAAGTAGAGAGAGGAAACCAATGACTAGGATTAGGAGGAATATAAGAAGAAGAAGAAAATGATTTAGCAAAGGGAAATGTGGTTTCATCAAAGATAACATGTCTAGATATATAAATTCTATTAGTTTGAGGATCAAGACACAAATAACCCTTATAATCAAAGGGATAACCAAGGAACACACACTGAGTAGTTTTAGACTCAAGTTTATGACTAGAATAAGGCTTGAGCAAAGGATAACAAGCACAACCAAATATTTTGAGAGCAGAATAATCAGGAACTATATTGTGCATAAGGGGATTTGTTGCCTGTGTTTCTGCTAGGCATTCTATTAATCAAATAAGCAGCAGTTGCAAAGGCATGAAACCAAAACTCATATGGCAAAGAAGGTCTGGCTAACAAAGTGAGAGTAGTCTCAGTAATGTGACGATGTTTCCTCTCAGCAATGCCATTTTGCTGAGGAGTGGAAGGACATGACTTGGCATGAAGAATGTCATGAGCACCAAGATAATTATTAAAGGAAGAGCTAAGATATTCTCCACCCCCATCAGAGTGAAACACATTAATGCAATGTGATAACTATTTTTCCACAAAGGTTTTAAACTTAGTAAACCCAGAATAAGCATCAGATTTAAGAATCAATGGAAAAATCCAAGTAAATCTACTATAACTGTCAATAAAGGAGATGTAGTATTTAAAACCATGTAAAGATACATAAGGAGAAGGACCCCAGACATCACTGTGTATAGTATCAAGAGGGATTGCAGACCTAGATGTAGAAATAGAAAATGGTAACTTGGCCATTTTGCCATACAAACAGTATTCACAGACACAAGCAGACCTAGAAGACTGAGAATGTGGTAACTTGGAAGTAGAAAGAATCTGATGTAAAATTGGATTTACAGGATGTCCCAATCGATTATGCCAAGTGTGATGAGAAATTCTGGATCCAAGGTAAGCACAAGGAGAGGTAGAAGATTGGCTGAGGCCATGAATAGGATATAGACCATTATTACTCTTGCCTTGATAGAGAATTTGCCCTGTGGCTTTGTCCTGAATAAAAAAAGAATTAGAATCAAACAAGAATTGATAATTGTTATCAGTGCAAAATTGTTTGATTGATAATAAATTGAAAGCAATAGAAGGTACCCTAAGAATGTTGGTGAGTTTGAAAGAATAAGAAGGAGTATGAAAGATCCTCAAGTCTTGAGGTTAGGTGATGTGAAGCACCAGTATCAGTGAGTCAGTAACTAGGAGTGGAGGGACCAGTGGATGTAGTCATAGTAGAATACTGAGAAGAGAAGTCAGAAACAGCAGGCTGAGTATTGCAAGAAGAGTATTCAGAAGAAGCAGTCATAGCATTGAAAGGAAGAAAAGGTGGAGGTGGAGCTTGATAGGCGTTGTTCATGCGATGATAACAGTTGACAGCACTGTGGCCAAACTTTCCATAGATCTGACAATAAATTTGAGGCTTTTGTGAGGCAGTATTAGATCGAAATTGTTGAGAATGAAATATGTTCCCATAATTGTTTCTGCCTCCTCAATTTGAACCACGACCCTTATAACCAGAAAAACCTCTACCTAAACCAGAATTAAGACAAGGATCATATATTTTGCCTTGTGGAGCAGCCATAACAGATGGATTGAACAAGTTTGGGGATGATTTAGAAGATGCTAAAACAAAAATTTCTTCTGCCTTCAGCAGAGAATGAAGATCCTCCAGAGAAAGAGGTTGAGATCTAGTTCGAATTGCTGTTCGAAAGGCACTATACTCAGGTGGTTGACCATTGAGTGTATACAATAGTATATCCTCATCTTCAATTATAACCGAAATTGCTTGAAGCTTATCTCTATCAATGGAATCTGAACCTTTGGTGATAGTTTGAAGTAGAGACTTAAGTTGCAGAATATTAGCTCTGGATTGAGATGAAAATCTTCTTTCCAGTGCAAGCCATACATCCTAAGATGTAGTATAGCCAACAACATGTGCAATAGCAGAGGAAGAGAGTGTGGCATTAACAAGCGACATAAGAGCTTGATCTTGAATAATCCACTGCTGATATTGTGGATTGATCTCTATAGTAACAGCTCCAGCCTCATCAAGTATATATTTAGATGGACAAGGAAATGATCCATCAAGAAAATCAAATAAAGAATGAGCCCGTAACAGAGCTGAAATCTGAAATTTCCAAGAGACATAATTGAAAGAATCAAGCTGAAGAGAAATAAGATTGCAGATATTAGAGAGTAAGTAGATAGGTGAATGTGAGGAAAAAGAAACTGTAGTTGAAGGTGTAGATGAACAGGTAGAAGATAAAGAAGAATTAGTAGAAACTGTCATCAGATCAGATGTTTGTCTTTGAAGATGGCTCTAATACCATGTTAGATTTCATAGAAAGCTTGGAGAAGAAGACAGAGGCACACAGAGAAGGTAAGAGAAACAAATATTTTCCATTACATTTTCAGTTCAGAATACGAGTATTTATAGCCAATCCTAGTTACAATGTCAGCTAGGACTAACTAACTAACAGACTGTCTTGTAGGCAAGTGGCTTCAGCAACCGACTCCAATGCAGTCACATGACAGTAGCTGATATGATGGAAATACTTGTGTGCAGTGCTGGTATTGTATAATAGTGATTTACAAGTGACTTGAAAGTTGAGGGGACCTATGCCATTTGTGTGGCTATTGTATGTATGCATGGATGCATTTTCACTCATCAAGACAAACATTGAGCTGAGTTATCAATGTAAATGTCATATTCATAATTCCTGTCACTACCAGCATTTGGGAGCTTGTTTGGATATTTAAAAAAAGCCATGACCTTCGGGTCCAATTTGAGCAGATGAGCAGCCAGCGGTATTCTTTAAGGCTAGGCTAAGAGGTTAGCTTTGGGTTGTTGATTTCCTGTAGGTAAATTACACCTAAATCCGTTGAGATTTGTCATTTAATTAGATGGTCCCTCAAGTTTGACAAATTACACCGAAATCTTTTAAAGCTTATACAAGTGTAACACTTACACCCGTTGCCGTTAAAGCCCATTTAAAAAATTGTCACCGATATATGATATCAGCCTAATTTCAAAAAAAAAAACCCCAAGGAAAAATTTCAATCACACTTTCTCTAATTTCCCATATTTTCAAGAACACCCTTCTATTTTTTGAATCCTCACTGATACCCTTGTCAGATTAAAAATATTAACTAGAATGTAATTTTACTAAATTATTTGAGGACAAACTTCATCCACACCCTTTTTAGATAAGCATATTTTCAGTGAGACCCCCCCTTTTTTTCTAATTTTTTTACGTATTAAAATTTAACCAGAATTAAAATTCGATTCAAGCTAATTAAAATTTATTTTTTTACATATTAAAATTTGAGCCGATTAAAAATTATATTTTTTACGTATTAAAATTTGGGCTAATTAAAATTCTATTTGCGCCAATTAAAAATTATTTTTAATCAACTCAAATCAAATTTTAATCAACTCAAATTTTAACACAAAAAAATATAAATTTTAATTGGCTCAAATTTTAATAAATCGAATTTTAATTAACACGAATTTTAATAAGTAAAAAAATATAAACTTTAATGGACTCGAAAGCGAATTGGCTCAAATTTTAATACATTAAAAAAAATAAAATTTAATCAACTTTAATCAAATTTTAATATGTAGAAAAATAAATTTTAATCGGTTAGAATTTTAATAAAATTTTATGTAGAAAAATTATTTGAGATTTATGTAGGGCATTTTTTGGTATTTTAGATGAATTTGTTTTTGTTAGAAATAATAGTTTAATGGTAGGTGTATATGTAATGTTTAAATGACAAAGAGGTGGGTTGGGTTGGTAGGGTCTATGAATCCAACCTCTCTCTCTCTCTCTCTCTCTCTCTCTCTCTCTCTCTCGGTTGGCCATGGTGATTTTAGGTGCTATGTGATCAGGGGCGGAGCCACCCATGTGCACCCTCAATTTTTTTTTTTTTTTGGTATTAGATATATATTTTTTTAAATAAAATTTAGATATATTTAATTGTGCCCACCCTCAAATTTTTATTTACATTAAATATATATTTTTTAAAATAAAATTTTGACATATTTAATTGTACTCACCTTATTATTGTATTATTGTGATATCGATTAAGATAGATCACTACTTATATAATAATTAACTTTCAAATAATGTTATTGGGACTAACACATTGTGATATTAAATCTAATAGTAAGTCCCTACATTTAATAATGTCAACTACTCATTCAATGGTCTTAAGCCATTGGGTTTGTACCAACTAAATTTTGAATTTTTTTTTGTTAAAATATAAAATTAAATTTCGAATTAAATGTAATTACTATTATTCTTAAATTTTTAGACACATTTCGAACACATCCGAATAATTTTTAGACATATCGCAGTCATTTTCTAAAGTATATGATTGTTTTGTTATTATATGGAAATGAGCGTCATTAGGAAATAAATGAAAAAGTAATAAATGAAAGATTATTATTACTATTTTGAATGTAGAAAAAAAAAATATTTATTGATACCATTGATTTATAATTCTTTTAAATGATAAATAACAATCAGATTCAATCGTAAAATGACAATAATTAGTCTCATACAAAGTTTTAATTAATTTATTTTTATTTTTTATTTGTTCATTCTATGCAAATCGTTTTTTAACCTTTTATATATAATGAACTTCTAAGTATAATTATAGTGAATATGAATTTATAAATTTTTGTGGTCAAATGAAAAAAAATAAAAAAATATTATTTACATCTAATTTAATGACATAATTCAATGCAATCCTTTGACTGAAAATAGACTCTATAACTAAAATAATAGTTACATTGAGTTAAATCTATATATCATTGATAAAATAAATTAAAATTTATTACTGTGCCCACCATAAAAATTTTTTTGACTCCACCCCTGTCTGTGATAGTTGTTGTTTCGGGGGCAGAGTGTTCCGCCTTGGGAGCTATGGTAGTTCCGCTGGGGCTTTAGGTGGTCTAGGCTTGGAGTTTTGGTAGATGGTGTGTTTGTGTGGTGGTGAGGCCATGGTGGTCAGCCGAAGGGGTGAGGAGCAGTGGAGCTACAGAAAGCGGAGAAGATGCTATTGGGTTAAGTTTTGGTTGATTTTATTTTATTTTAGTTAATTTTGTTTTATTTATATATTAGAGGATAAAACAGTCATTGTTTATATCCGTCGAGTGACTAATGATAAGAGGTCTTGATGTAATTTGTCAAACATGAGGGGTCCGTCTAATTAAGTAACAAACTTATGCTCCTTTTGGTACGATAAAAAAGTGGAAGGATGAAAAATTGAAAGGATAGAAAATTAGAGAAATAAATAAAACATCATGTTTGGTAAAGAAAGATGGAAAAGTGAATGAATTAACTTTCCTTCCAATTTATCAAAATCAATCCCTCCAAAATTGGAAGAAAAATGAATGAAAAGATAATTATTTGTTTTGAGATGTATCTTATTTGTCTATATATTTTATGTATACATTAATTTCATATACAAATACAATGGTAAAATATGTATATATATTTTAATTAATTTTAAAATAAAATAAAATAATAAAAATAAAAATAAATAAAATAATTAAAAATATATAAATTTTAAATTAAAAAAAAATATTTTTTTCATCTTGACTAAAGGTAAAAAATTTTGACTCAACACGATAACACGACTCAAACTTGATACGAAAATAAATAGGTCAACTTGTAACTCGACACGACACAATTAGTTAAATGAGTTAAGTTAAGTTTGACTAATATTCGACACAAACTCATAATGACTTAACACAAATCTGACACGACACGATTCGACTCTATTGTCACCCCTAATTTTAGTCAGCACAAAAAAAAAATAGTCATTTTTATTTTTCATCCATCTAACCAAACACAAAAAAAGGAAAGTGTATCATTCCTACTTTCCATCCTTAAAGGATAGAAAGTATGTCCCTTCTACTTTCCATTTTCCTTACCAAACGGAGCATTAGAGAATTTTGATATAATTTACCCTTTCATTATATAATGAAGCACAATTTTTTCAATGAAAATTTGGAGGTCGGTATTCTTATATGAACTTATTTGAAAATAAGTCCGTCAAAGAAATTTATTTGTTATGAAATCTATTTTTTATTAATTTTACCAGACTATCTCTTCTTTTAGAAATGAAATAAAACTAAAAATTAAAAACTTCTAAATTTTAGGAGTTTGACTAATATTAAAAAAAATTTCCTCTCATATCTATCTACTAGTCATTGTCCGTACCTGAAAACACTATATAATAAACAAAAAAATCGCAAGTAATTATGAAAATTAATAAAAAAAAATGATCCGAAGACATTCATACCAATTCAAAATTGTTTTATTTTTATTGGTCACTTGTTTTTTATTTTTTATTTTTTAGTGCAATTGGTATCAGTTGTTTTTTTTTTTATTGGCGATTAACTTGAACTTTTGTTTTTTTTTATTTATTATTTTGAGAACTGTATGTTTGCTTATAGGAGATTTTTTTTTATATATAAATAACAGCTTGAAGGGTGAATTTATAGATTAGATATTAGTGATTAGGTTGGTTTTGAGGTTTTTTTTTTTGATTTTTTTTGCACAATTGGTGTGACTTTATTTTTTTTATTGGTGATTAGATTGAATTTTATTTTGAATTAACTTTTGCTATTAGAAATTCAACATACTTTCAAAAGAAAGTATAGAATCTATTAAATTTTTTTTAATATTTAATATTTACTCATTCTATGAAATCATACAAAAATATATATATATTTTTTCCCATTTGGGTACTGATTGTAGTCCTGAGCTTTTAGTGGGTACACCATTGATGGGATCAATTGTTAAACATGCAAAATTGGAGTAAATAAGTAATTGGAAATAGCAATACACATTTAACACATAGAATCTATGTATAATAATAAATTTATGTCAAAGCATGCACAACTAAATCAAGACAAAAAATAATTAAAAAGAATAAATATTTAATAATAAGAAATAAGAGAGAGAAGATGAGATAATGTGTTTAAAACGTCTACGAGATAAGAGAGAGAGAGTTATATGAGAGATAGGAGTGTTAGAGTTAAGTTTAATTATAATTGTTAAATCAATATTTATGAGATGATCTGAACCATTTTTTATGTTGGGATTATATTGTTTGTTGAATGTGTTTATATTTTATTTCAAAACTATCTGGACCTCTCTTTGTCTTTTAGATTCAAACTTCGTTCTACTTTATTATATAGAATAGCAATAACCCGTGTCTGAAGGCACTAAGCAACTAAAAAACCTTGATCACCGGTTATGCAATATTAATATTTCAAACAATGCTTTATTTCTTATTATTTTCTTTAGTTACACAATTCAAAATTAATTTGAAAACACTATTTTTAAAAAAAATTAACAAAACTTCTCTAAAAACACGACCCCTAAAAAATATCAACGTGTACACAATTTATATATTTAATCATTATACTTAAAAAATATCTTTTTTTTTGTATGAGTCGATATTGACATGTGTGTGTCGGTGGGTGTATAGCGAGAGAAAGAGTTATATGAGAGATGTGATAAACTTATGAGAGATGAGAATATGATATATAGAGAGAGATTAGGGTTTTAATGGGTATTAGATATATTATGTTATTACTATATATATATAGTCGTCGAAGCCAAACTCTCAGAAGATAGAGTTTTATGAGAGATGAAAGTGTGTGAAAGAGAAAGAGAACGAGATGTAAAAGAAATAAAAATTTAATTAGGATTATATAGATATAGATATAGATAGATAGATATAGGATGACATACATTGGCAAAGCTACACATAGGTGAGGGTGGACACGGACCCATCCTCAATTTTTTTTAAAAAAATATGATATATATATATATATTAATCTAGTAATAACATAATATATATTTAAATCCGCAATTTAGTATAAAACCCCGAAAATCTTATAAGCAAAAAACTTATAAGAAAAAAATCCAGGGAAAGAGCTAGTACATCTAAGACTGATGTTAAATGTTTTAACTATGGGAAAAAAGGTCATATTAGTCCTAATTGCCCAGTTAAAAAACAGGTTAAAAGATTAAAATTAGCCCAAAATGAAGAAGAAGAAATTCTTAAATTATTCAGGCTAAATAATCTTAGTGGAGAAAGTTCAGACTCCAAAAGTAATTTTGAAACTAAATCAAACTATCAATCAGCCTCTAGTAATCCTACTGAACCTAACATCAAATTAGGTTGTAAGGATAGTTGTCTCTGTAAGACAGTCAGTGTAATAATCAAAGAGAATGAGGAAGAACACATTCTCATTGAGTTAATTAGTAAAATTGAGAATCCTGAGTTAAAAATTAAATATGTTAAAAAACTCAAAGATCTTTTAGTTAAACAAGATGGTAAGAATGTTTCCAGTAGTAAACAGCTTATTTGTTTCAACAATGCAATGGACAGATTTAGTAAAGAGAAAAAGAAAGAACTCACTTTACAAGATCTCCAGACTGAAGTTAATAAAATAAAATCTGAAATTAAAGAACTAAAAGCTCAAGACAAGAAATTTGCAGAAGCTTTAAGTTTTTTACACACAGATAGTTTTGGCACTACAAAGGATTTTAATCCTGAAAAACAGTCATTAGTAAATGATCAATCTGAGACAGAATCTCAGGATGGAACACAATTACAGCGGATACCTGTAACCTCCACCTCTTTAGTGGAAACTTCGGGTGTAACGAAGCTGTCATCTCATGATGGGTGTTCACAAACAAATGATAGTTATAGAATTAATTTGGTTAACAAAATTAGTTTTCAAAAATGGTATTCTTAAGTAAAAATCATTATTGACAATAATTATGAATTAGAAATCATTGCCCTTATTAATACAAGTGCAGATGTTAACTGTATTCAAGAAGGAGTTATACCAACTAAGTATTATCAAAAAATAATTGAGAAACTTAGTTCAACAAATGGTAGTAAATGAAAGTTAAATATAAGCTGCCAAATGTACATATTTGTCAAGACAATGTATGTTTTAAAACATCCTTTGTCATAGTACAAAATATGACTAGTGAAGTTATCATTGGATTGTCATTCGTATATCTTCTGTATCCTTTTACGACTGACACTAAGGGTGTAACCACTAAGCCATTTGATCACTCAGTAACTTTCCAGTTTCTTAGTAAATCAGAAACTAAGACTTTAAGACAACTTAAAGATCATTCAGTCTCTAAGTATCTTAATTTAATTAATCAAAAAACTCAATAGGTAAAATTTCTCAAAGAAGAAATTCACCATAAAAGAGTTCAAGAATTAACAAACCCAATCTTACTTGAACAGATTGAACAATTTAGGTTGAAAATAGAAGCAGACGTATGTTCTAACATTCTTACAACTTTCTAGAATGTGAAAAAAACATATGGTAAAACTTCCATATATAAAAGATTTAGTGAGACAGATATTCCTATTAAATTCAGACCTATCCAAATGAACCATGAAGTAATGAAAATCTGCAAAAAAAGAGATTTATGAACTACTCAAAAATGGTATCATTAGGAAAATCAAATCTCATTGGTCATGCCCAGCTTTTTATGTCATCAAAAATGCGGAGTTAGAAAGAGGTGTACCAAGATTAGTAATTAATTATAAACCCTTAAATTCTATATTGGAATGGATCAGGTACCCAATTCCAAACAAACAGGATTTAATTAAAAGACTCAATAATTCAGTAATTTTTTCAAAATTTGATTTGAAAAGTGATTACTGGCAAATCCTTATATCTCTAGAAGATAAGTATAAAACTGCATTTACGACTCCTTTTGGTCATTACGAATGGAATGTAATGCCTTTTGGATTAAAAAATGCACCAAGTGAATTTCAAAATATAATAAATTAAATTTTTAATCCAATTAGTCATTTTTCTATAGTCTATATAGATGACATTCTCATCTTCTCCAGATTTATAGAAGAACACTGGAAGCATCTCTATGCATTCCTTGAGATTGTCAAACATAATGGTCTTGTCATCTCAGCCAGTAAAATCAAGTTGTTCCAAACCTCAATAAGGTTCTTAGGATACAACATTCAGCGATCTACTATTGTTCCCATCAGTAGATCTATCCAATTTGCAGATAAGTTCCCTGATAAGATCTGTGACAAAACCCAATTGCAAAGGTTCTTAGGTTTTCTAAATTATGTTTCTGACTTTTATCAAGATCTTAGGACAACCATTAAACCTCTGTGTGACAGACTCAAAGGAAATCCTTCTCTTGGACTTCTGTTCATACATCCATTATTAAACAAGTCAAAAAGTTCATTAAAACTTTGTCTTGCCTTGGTATTCCTTCGGTTGATTCCTTTAAAATCATTCAAACTGATGCCTCCGACATTGGCTACGGTGGTATCTTGCTTCAAAAACTCACTCCAGACTCCCCCAGAGCAAATTGTTCATTTCAACTCTGGTATCTGGAAAAAACACAAGCAAATTAATAATACTAAAAAAGAAATTTTATATATTGTCCTGTATGTCTCTAAATTTCAGGATGATATATTAAATCAAAAATTTCTAATCCAAGTTGATGGTAAATTTGCAAAATATGTTTTAAAAAATGATGTATAAAACATTGCTAGTAAGCAGATTTTTGTCCGATGACAATCTATTTTAAGTATTTTGATTTTGACATCAAATATATTAAAGGCAGTAATAACTGCATTCCTAATTTCCTAACTCACGAATTTTTGCAGGGATCCAATGACGGACAGGAAATCTTCCAAGCCCAGTACCTCTTCCAAAGCTGGGAGAGATACAGAAAAACAAAAACAATAGTTTTGTCAAGCCCATTAGCCTTGCCAAGCCCACAAACATCCTTTATCCAAATTGTCAATCGTTATCAACCTCTTGGTAATCCTAGTTATATAAGGCCAGTAGTTCAGTTCACCTTGGTGGCCTCATCTACTTTCCTTCAGATGGCCCAACAAGGCGCCCAACCCAATTTGTTGGTCCTTCTTCGATCATCAAATCTAACCAACTAGTTACCCCTAGTCAACTAGTTAATCATTACCCAGTATCTAGTTCTCAACCAACTTTTGTAGCCCAAAAAGGCCCTAAAGTGATTATGTTAAGAAAGACGAACCCCAACCAGTATTCACCTTTGAACCAATTCTTACTCACCTAAGCAACCCTAAAGACCTAGTAAATGCATATCTCGAATCAAGATGAAACTTTATCTCATCTGACCCAGAGAAAACATTTACTTTTTACCAGAGATTTGTGTTCTTTACCAAGTCTATTTCTATCAAATCCATATTTGCTAAGAAAGAGC
>CAUOFW020005694.1:0-26350 GCA_963454935.2 Ilex paraguariensis | reverse complement strand
ATTAACAATTGGCAAGCCATTAAAAATTGCTGCAGAGCCCGAGGACATTTGGTCAAGTAATAACTCCAGATAGGTGACTCTAAAGATGCAAGTAGCATCAGCTTGCTATGATGGCTCAAATATCATCATTAACAGATGGTGCAAAAAATTTCAATTCACGTTGCCGGAGATCGTAAACTTATCCTGAATTGAATAAAAGGAAATAGTTTCCTCACAAAAGTAGAGACAATTGATTATTGTTTTTTCTTTTTAAGTAAAGAAACTCACATAATAGTTTTGGAGGTTTAATTGTATAATTGAAATCTTCAAGAAAATAAGAAGCAATCAGAAAATAGAGAATTAAATGCTTAGGAAAGGAAGGGCATATTATATTTCCATTAAGATTGATTGCAACTAAACAAAATGTAAATGACATGAGATGTCATACCGTATTCACTGAATATGACTCCACCTGAACACAATCCTTCTTCAATTTTGATGAGTTGAAGAGTCATTCTAGGTCCGATCTCTTGAAGCTTGACAGCACTTTTTGTTGATGCCCGATTAACCCTACCAAGGTCACTTGGAAGGCTCACAGTCGCTGCTTCGTCGTCCATTTCACTTTCTGATCCATAACCAGCCCTTACTCCACAGAAAGAGGAAATTGAAAGTTAGTAACATTAGCAAAATCCATCAGTTTGTATTGCGCAACACAATTATTCTTCTCCCCTCCTCTCTCTTTCTTTTGGAGCACTCTCAGGTATCCGGAGGTATTCAGGTAAGTAAACAATTTACACATAATGCACCTTAAATAAACCAACTAAAACAATTCAAACCTATACTCGGAGACACAAGTATCATCATCTAAATGGCACCAAAAATCAACATCCATTATCCCACATAAAACTGATACATTGCTTGATCAATTTTAGCTACGCCATCCTTTTATTTCATTTTAAAGGTAACTCAAATGATAAAAAAAGCTTAAAATAGAAATAACACATGAAAACTAGGTAAAAAACCAACACAATGGGTGAAAGATTTAGTGTAGTTGACATATTTCAACCAATACTTTTGTCAAATACTGCAACAATAAATGATGACATGATAAATGAAGCTCTAATAACTTGACCTCAGCGAATAACCACAGAACAAAAAAACAGTAGAAATAACCCACAAATTTGTGTCTGATAATACAACATACACCTGCACTTCCATCAACTCCGGCCACTCAAAACTGTGAGCCTATGTGTGTTGTATGCGTGTGTGTGTGTGTGGGTGTGAGAGAGAGAGAGAGAGAGAGAGAGATACATACTTTGTCACAAAGTCACTCACATCTTGTAGCCTTCTTAAATCGGGCACTTGATGGTTCTGCACAAATTTTCTAAT
This sequence comes from Ilex paraguariensis, assembly GCA_963454935.2. NCBI lineage: Eukaryota > Viridiplantae > Streptophyta > Magnoliopsida > Aquifoliales > Aquifoliaceae > Ilex > Ilex paraguariensis. Next base: position 24,982 of record CAUOFW020005694.1, on the reverse strand, counting down.
CCTACGTGAGACGCCGACTGGCTGTAATCTAATGGAATAATGCCGAAAATCAATAAGCTTTGTCTCCTTATTGTAATTAAGTAACACAATTCTCTGGCATGAAGAAAGTTTGACCTGCACATATGCAACATATTAAAGAAATGGCAGTAGACAAGCTGATAGCGATATTTGATTGATGCTATATAGTCACTCACAGTGTTGATATCAATGGCTGGGAAAATGTTCTGAAACATAATTGTTGTGAGCTTTAAATGTTGCTCCCCAGTCCCAAAACCAGATAGCACAATCTGCCAAATTCAATTCAAACTTCTATTACATATGACAACATCATGGTGATACCAAGAGAAGCAGTGTGCACAATTTGTTGTCAGTGGCCAATATCTAAACATTCCTTGGCCATTGGCCAATGCATATAATACTGACACCATAACGACATGGAATTGATTGAAACAGTAAGGAGAACATGTACATGTGAGTGTGGGTGTGGGTCATGTGCATGAATATTACATATGTGCTGATTAAAAATTACCAAGGGTGCATTCTTGAAGAGATCTTGAGGACATCTGGGTCGCAACTGGGATTGAGCTATATCAACAGCCAATGAGTACTCATGTACTTTGAATGTAAGTGTTGGGCCCTGTGGCGTCCTCGCAACCCTCAAGTACGGTGCAGTTTCAGTTTTTGATAGTATGAGGAAATGTGTAACACCCATTGGCCCTGCAACATTCAAGTAGTCCTTGAGATTATTTCGCTTCTTTTCCTGCAATTGAAAACCAATCAAATAAGCACAAACTTACACATTCAAAACCTAATGGCACAAAAAATACAGCATAGGGGCCTTATAGCAGTATTCAAAATGTAACCTCCAAAAGCCTGTGCTCCTTATTGCAGGAATAAGATATGTTACATCAGAAAAATTTTACCCACTTTGGTGGTTAGAAAGAATAATCAGAACGGAAACCAAATATTGCTTACGAAAGACAGCCATCAATTTCAGAACTACCAATCAACTACATATTCTACTGAAATATGTGATTCATAACTATCCAAAAGGCCAACAAGGTTAAGCCATTGCTCTACTTTGAATACACACCTTAACTATGAGCCAAACTTATTTGATTCAAAGAACAGGGAAGGATGAGATTTACCTTAAGCTTGAGGGCAGTATAAGGAAGCATCAGCTTTCTCAAGTCCATTTGCAGTTGTCTCAGAGACCCAGGCATCTTCCCTCTCGAAAATACGAAGCTCTTTGGAATCTTGTCGCCTGTTATATGATCGACACTCGGCTGTTGCTTCTTCACAACCGGCTTAACAAAATCCTTTCTCTTCTTCTGATTCAATTCACACACATATTAATATTAATCATACGACACAAAAACTATCAATTACTATAAGCTCCTTTCGGTTGCAAAGAGATCATAAACAAAGAGGAATCGCTTACATTTCGAAAACGAGCCATCAGGTCAGCGTTTCTACTGCTACTGTTCCGAATCGAGAGAGAGAGAGAGAGAACGGCCGACTGCTACTGTTCGGAGGGTAAAACGGCCGACTGTGGTGGAGAGGCTGGTGATAAACCAGGGGTTGAGCTTTAGGGTTTTAATCAAGGCCGGTCGGCCCACAGATATGACCTCTAAAATACGGGCTTTAGGCCCTAATTTAAAAAAAAAAAAAAACACAGACGCTAGGGATTGGAATGGACTTTAAATTCAAATAAAATTTTTGCGTGAACTTTTCGTCAAACAAGCCTACAAAAGTGAATCAGACCCCAAATTTTCTCAAATAATCAGGCCCAAATATTTGTAGGTATTTTAAGGGTTGTCAAAAATTCAAATTTTTAATGATTCAGATTCGAATTTAATTTTATAAATTTGATCCAAATTTAATTCGATTATTTGATGAATTTTATTTTTATAATTGAAATCTGTATCTATTATAAATTTTAAATTTGTTTTGAAAATTCAATCAAATCTGAATAACTTAATTTAACTAAATTTGTTAAATATCTAAATTTCTTTACTTAATTCCTTAGTTTTTTCAATATTTATATATTTGGAATGGATATAATCGAATTTGGATAAAAAATTAATCTATTGACAAACTTAGTTGGCATACATTTTGGTACTGTCTCTATTAATTAAATTCATTAATTTCAAACTAAATAATTCATAACTATTAATTAAAAATAGATTTGGGCTTATTGTCGGGTTCAGTCAGAGCTCTTTTTTGGGTTGCCGTCACACACACTCCTTCAAAAGTTAATCACTTCCACATCTTCCCATTGTTCAACTACTCAATTCATCAAACACCTTATCCTCAAACTATATGCACTATACGAGACCTACCGCTCAACAAATCAGTTACACAGAGAAGAAGAAGAAGGATCGGACTTTGAATACGATAGAGGGAGAAGCTGGACGGAAGAAATTGAGAGTGACCCAGATGAAGGAAATGTCCCAACCCTAGCTTCACATTTACGTATCTTGTTATATATTAGCCGAAACTAGTTAATCGGGTGCTAATTTTTTTGATAGAAACTCAACATGAGTATGTATTTAACATCTCTGGTCATAGTACCAATTTTTTTTGGGATTCGACTTAATCCACCTAAGTTTTCACATGATGCTCACACAATGGCTATCTTAAGGATCGGTATTTAGATGGGATAATTTGGGTTAATCGTAAATTGCATCCTGAAAGATAGTTCGAATATCAATTTTCACTCCCAAAGATCAAAAATTTTAATTTATACCCTCAAAAATAGAAAGTTGTATGAATGTGTACCTCCAAAGATTAAAAATCTCAATTTACACCCTCAAAGGTATAAATTTGTATCAATGTGCACCTAAAACTAACTGCCGTCAATTTGCTGCCTGAAACTAAATTGATAAATTATATGTAGGTCCTTTCATGCTTGTCATTTAATCATTTGGACCCTTTCACAAAATAAAGGGTAATATGAAATTATAATTTTGTATTAGAATAAAATCATATTTTTTAATAGTTATAAAATTCTAATAAAAATACTCTCAATCTAAAATGTGCTGTCAATTGGGTATTTAAATAATTATGTTTAAGTGATATATTGCATTGAATATAAAAAATATTATACAACTACCTACATTCCATTAGACATTCAAATTGTAAGCTTAATTTTGAATTTTAGAGTATATCGGACCCACAAAATAAAAGGTAATATGAAATTATAATTTTTTATTAGGATCAAATCATATTTTTTAACGGTTATATTAACAGATATCAATTAAAAAAGGTTTTGTGTTACACGTGCACAAACGTCATGAGATGTAAGAATAATATTCTAAATGTAAAAAGATTCAAATGATTAAGTGACAAGTGTGAGGGGATCTAGATATAATTTATCAATTTAATTTTAGGCAGTAAACTGACGGCGATTAGTTTTAGGTGTACATTGATACAAATTTCTATATTTTAGGGTGCAAATTGAGATTTTTGATCTTTAGGGGTACACATTGATACACATTTCTATCTTTGAGGGTGTAAATTGAGATTTTTGATCTTTGGGGATGCACATTGATATAAATTTCTTTCTTAGAGGTTGTAAATTGAAATTTTTTATCTTTGGGGGTACAAATTAAAATTCGAACCAACTTTCAGAGTGCAATTTATAATTAACCCAAAATTTTTCTCACAAAACGAAAGCTTTACAACTATTTTTTTTTATCAATGCTATTTGGCACTTAATTTATTGACTTAATTTGCTGATCTAATTCACTATAACATTTGAATTAATTGTGAACTCTATTAAATATTGGAACTTGGTATTTATCCAATAATTTCAATGAAGCCACATTATTAGATCAACAAATTATGTCAAATTTTTAGCTTTAAATAGTATTTTTCTTTTTTTTTTTTTACTCAACTATTCTAGTGGATCACAATGCTGTGTTTTCTTGCTCACACATCCAAATAGTATTAGATATGGTGTATTGAGCCAACTTTGGTATAACGGTAAAATTAATTTGGTTAAAATATTTTTTCTGTTTATAAAAGTAAGATTATGTACATCAACCCTTTTCCACCTTTAGAACCGAGTACGTCCATCAGTCATGATCTAATTGGTGAGATACTTGCATCAAATGACGAAGCTATCACTGGGCAATTATCGCATAGGAAAAAAAAAAGAGAGAGAGAGATAACAAGAACCTTAGCAGAAGGTCTGATCAGCTAGAGAAGAATCCTTAAGGATCTTCTTCCTCCAAAATTCACGAGAAACTCACCGCCCCTTCACATGATCTTCATTTTCTTTCCCATCGCATTTCACCAGAACCACCACTTCCCACTCTTTATAGCACTCACCACCTCCTTGCTTTTCTACCAAACTCAGAAAAAGCTTCAACCCTCCCTTTCCACCTCATTCAAAACCCTTTCTTTAAAAGCTCACCCTGATAAGTTTTTCACTTCAAAGCTCACAAAATACATCCACATTCTGATAATTCCATATGGTTTAGTTAGGCTAGTTTCAGTGCTATTGTTTTCTTTCCAATAATTGAAATGGCGTCTGTCAACGTCTTCATGACCTTGGTTCTCGTCTCATGGTTAACACCTTTATGCTCATCAGAATCTTCTAAAAATGGTGACAGCTATGTTCGAGATGCATGTAGCGTGACTCAATACCGCGATCTTTGCATCCACTCGCTCGCACCATTTTCAAACAAGGCTAAAAGAAACCCAAGTAAATGGGCAAGGGCTGGGGTTTCTGTGACAATAAGTGAAGCCAAGACAGTGTTTGAGTACTTGCTGAAATTGAACAGAAGTAATTCTATGAGGGGAAGAGATCGAGCTGTTCTTTCGGACTGCATCGAGTGTTTGGAGGACACACTGGACAACCTTCACAGATCACTTGGTGTTCTAAGAAAGCTTAATGACATGACATTTAACGACCAAATGGGGGATGTAATCACGTGGATGAGTGCGGCTCTTACAGATGAAGACACGTGCTTGGATGGGTTTGATGACAAAGAGGAAATTAACCAGGTGAATTTATTGCAAAATCGAGTTACAAACATGACTTGTATCACTAGCAATGCACTGGCTCTAGTCAACAAACTTGCAACAACTGGTCCGGAAAACCAAACAGATCCATAGGGATTTTAAGGAATCAGTCACACTAATGTACGATTGGGAAGCTTTGGGCAGGTTAGGATCACTTGCAGCAATAAGGACTAGTATCCATTATATAATAAGGCACACTCGAGCCTCAAAATTTTCTGCTATCTTCCACTCAAATCCAAACTGTGCATATGAGAATTTCAACAGATGGTGTTGCTTGTTAAGATTATATTTGCGACCAATGGGGGATATTTATCACATCATATGATAAATTTTTATTTTCTTGTTGAAAGTTGAGGAGCAGATTTATGTATGTTTTTTTTCCTTCTAATATGAAGATAAAAATATAGGTCAGTAATTCATTAAAGTAGCAAATTTTAGTACTAAAAATGCCAAAGCAACTGTAAAATATGGATTATCTCTATTTCAAGTTAAAGGCATATTCATGAGCTATCTTTGAATAGGTTTCTATAATAGCTGTCCCCTTGATCAATATGCAGTGCATTAATAAGGGGGTTGATTCCGGATCAAAATATAAGATTGCACGGTAATATAATTTAGTAAACTATGCAGTAGATGGAAATCTTGTCGTGTTGCATCGTTTTATTTTAGATTTGTATAGGTAATTTATCAAATCTAGATGGAAATCTTGTTGTGTTGCATCGTTTCATTTTAGATTTGTATAGGTAATTTATCAAATCTTCTCAAATTTGTGAACGAGTAACACACTATATAAATAATTAATAAGCATGTCAAATTAACATAAAATACACATTTTTGTACACAATACTTCTCAAATAAATGTGGGTTAATTGCAAGTTGCACTCTGAAAGATAGTTGGAATCTCAAATTACACCCCCAAAAATCAAAAATCTAAATTTGTACCCTCAAAGATAGAAATTTGTAGCAATGTGTACCCCCAAAGATAAAAATCTCAATTTGTATTCTCAAAAATAGAAATTTGTATCAATATGTACTTAAAACTAAATTGATAAATTATATTTAGATTCCCTCATGCTTGTCACTTAATCATTTGGACCCCTTCACATTTAGAATATTACTCCTACATCTCATGACGTTTGTACACATGTAACACGTAATCTCTTTTCATTGATAACTATTTATATAATTGTTAAAAAATATGATTTTATCTTAATAAAAAATTATAATTTTATATTACCCTTTATTTTGTGAGTTCGATATACTCTAAAATTTAAAATCAAACTTACCATTGGACATTATAATTTTTTATTAGGATAAAATCATATTTTTTAACGATTATATTAACAGATATCAATGAAGAGAGGTTACGTGTTACGTGTGCACAAACGTTATGAGATGTAGGAGTAATATTCTAAATGTGAAAGGATTTAAATGATTAAGTGACAAGTATTAGGAGATCTAGATATAATTTATCAATTTAGTTTTAGGTGCACATTGATATAAATTTCTATTTTTGAGGGTGAAAATTAAAATTTTTGATCTTTGAGGGTGTAATTTGAGATTTCAACTATCTTTCAGGGTACAACTTACAATTATCCCAATAAATGTCACTAAAAATCAGGCTATTTGTCTTTTATGTTAATTTGACATGCTTATTATTTGTATAAATATTAGTGATTGTTCGTATTTGAAGTTACAAAGTAACAAAAAAAATTTAATCATAAATATATAGAAGAAAAAAAAGAATTTAAATATTAGTTGTAGTGAGGGTGAGTAATGGTAGTGATGGTGTGGAACAGTGGTGATGTTGAGAGATGGTGATAGTTATTGTGGGCGATGATGATCGTTGTTGTGGTGGCAACAATGATTTTAATGGTAGGTTTTGAATAACGATAGTGGTAGTAACAACCATGAGTGACGACAATAATAGTGGGCGACAATGGTGATGAGTGGTGGCAAATGGCGGTGGTAGTGGGGGTGGGTGGGTGATAGTGGATGACAACGGTGGCGATAATGGTGAGTTATGGTCGTGGGTGATTATGGGCAACGATGGTGATGGTGGGTGGTGGTGATGGTAGTAACAAATATAAGAATAAGATGATAATGATGGTGGTGGCGGGGGTGGTGATAGCGATGAGGGTAGGGGAGTGGCGGCAACGGTGGTGGTGGTGAAGAGTTTGTAAATAAGTAATTTTAAAGAAGTAGAAGGTTTTTTACTTTTACTTACTTATTTAAGTAGTAAAATTACTTTTAACTTATTTGAAAGTAATTAAAATAAATTGTTCTATTTTTTTTTAAAAGCGCTTATGAGAAGTTATAAGTTTTAGAAAAATTTTTGAAAGAAAAATGTTATTTGAACCTAATTTAGGGACCTAATAATGTATAATCATTGGATTGGTTGTGAATTCTGTCTAACATCGGAACTCATGACTAATCTAATTGTTGCATTGAAGTCATATCATTAGATACTTAACTAAGGTCCCTATAACATTGCTTTTTTTGAAAAGTCATCCTAAAAGCAAACAAATCCTTAGGGAACTCATTTTTCTTATTAAATTTAGAGAGTTTATATTAACCGTCAAATAAATTTTAAAGTAAAATTTAAAATAATTTGCAAAAAATAAAAATATTTTTTATGTTGTCCTTTACCATATAGATGTTGAGTTTTTTTGGACAAATTTTCTAATAACTAAATTTCACACCTTGATATTGGATATGGTATTAATTAATACCTTTAATATGATACGAAATAACTGGTTGAGACATTAGCTGTCCTATGCTTTTGCGTCTCAGCTATTATTTTGGGAAAAACCCCAAACCCTTAAGCAGCAGCATGATGAAATAGCTGGTTGAGACAATAAGGCCTTCACAACCATTCAATGGCAAGACCGGCTTATCCCATTTGAATTGGATTGGATTGGATTAGATTGGGCCATCTTCACATGGCCCTTCTTTTGTTGGTATAAATATGTAGCCAATTGAGAGAAAGAAAGGGGGGCATATAGTTACTCCTAAGAACAATCTGTTACTCTTTCAACTCTCCTTCCTTACAAATTCATGCCGTCCAGTTGGTTGCATACTGAGCACTGTTTAGTTATACTGCACAAAATTGCAACCACTGCAATAAAAGAGGGGCAAAAACACTTAATATTTTTGAAGAAATCACTAACGAATAGATATTTTGTACAACTGTTTCATTGTGACACGAGAATTCCACGTTTGGTCACACGAGATAAAGATACATAAATGTGATTGTTCCCAAACTCTAGAGTAATGGTAAAATTGTATATTGAAATCTATTAATATTGATGATGCACAAAATATATTTATGTACCACCTGTTAAGTATTTAATGTAGTAATTAAGAAGAAAACTCAATACAAGCAAATACGAATTAAATAGTTCGGTCAGGGTGACCTACTCTATTATGAAAGGTTACGATGAATTGAATGTTTTATTGTTCAAAGAGTGTCGAATGCTCAGATATGAGTGATGCCCTCATGTGTAGATGAGATTTACAGTTTATTGACGCCTCGTAACAGATTGAGGCGTCACTCTTATAACAGGTGAGACAGTTCGGCGGAGATAGCATCATTCTCGTCGTAGGCAAGACAATTCTGTAGAGGTGACGTCATGTACCTGATGATTGCGTTTTACAGAGATCTTCTCTTGTATCAATTGAGGACCGAGTTTCTTAAGATGACAAAACTGATCCAACTAAACTTCTTAGATCCTGTGGTAGACTTGACATATATATTTAAGTTGGGCTTGATCTGCATTTTTAAATTGGGCCTAATCTGAGCCAGGCCCATCAAAGATTATTATAACAAACAAATTAGTAGAAGGAATATTTAGAAGCCTTCCATTTCTGTTTTCTTTTTTAACAGAATTTTTTATTTTATTGAACTAAAAAAACCCAAAGATTTTCTTCAACCAAAATCTTATGACATGCACATCCCCACTTAGTTTTGCTTTCGACTGTGAAAACTCAACATGGTCAGTGGCAAAAGTTATAATTAACTGCACAACTTTATAAAAGGGTATAGTTAGTTTTTTTTTATTAGTCACTTTTAGTTTTTATTTGAATATGATGCAATAAATGCAAATAAATAATTTTACTTTTAATTCTCCCACGTACTAAATTAATGTTAGACTTTTGTGTAAATTTGTCTTTTCACATAAAAGAATAAATTTATAGGCATTGATCCCAAAAAATTATACTTTGTGAAATATTTAAACTCCTATCTTACGAGTGAGCTGCCATTCAACTAACAATGGGGTTGGTAGATTAAAGCTACCAATGGGGTTTGGTAGATCAAAGTAACAAATGAAATTGATACAGTGGGGAATCAGCCAATAGGTGGTCCTTCTCCTGTATATAGGTGGAAAACTGCCAAATCCTAGCTTCTATATCTTCTCGGTCAAGTTTGTATTTTCCAGCAGGGTTGGGCAAGCCAATGACCACCCGGCACTCTGTAATCTCTCTCCCTTTGAAATTTTCACAGCTTGTTAAGGTTGTTTACAAAATTGGGAGAATTGCGACAAGATTTTTTGAAATTTGTCATTTAATCACTTAAATCATCTGATATTTAAAATATTACACACAAATACCTTAAGATTTATACTCACGTAATATTTAGACCTTTACACTCAATGTTCGTTAATAAATTATATTTAAACCTCCTAAAATTTATAGATATATAGCACTTAGACCCCTCAATTTAAATATTATATTTAGACAACTTATTAGTTAAATAACTAACGGAATCTATTAAATAATCAAATTAGAAGATATTGTATCTATTCTGGTTTGACCTCTTATTTAGTTTTTTAGATTTATTCTAATAGATAATATAATTATATACTAATAATATTTTTTTTAAGAAAAAATTAGATTTTTATCGTTGATTTTATTTCAATAAATCATATAATAGAATATGAATTTTAGTTGTAAAATTTAAAATATTTGATATTTTATTTTTAATTAGATTATTTTTTGTTTAAGTATAATATTTTAAACTTAAGAAGTCTAAATATTATAAGCCTAAAAATATCAAAGGGTCTGAGTGTAATTTATTAACAAATAAACTAACGCATATTGGAGATTTAAGTGTTACATGCATACAAACATTAAAGGACCTGTGTATAATATTTTTAATGTTAAGAGATCTAAATGATTAAGTGATAAACTTTAGAAGGTCTAAGTATAATTCTCCCTAAAAAATTTGGAACACAAGACAAAATAAATAGCAATTTTGAAATGGAAAGATTTGGCAAGCACTCGATGAACTGCCTATAACATAGGTTTAGACAACTTCTCCTGTTATTACAAATTCGGAAGATATGGTCCAACTAACTTAGTTCGGTATGAAAAAATTTCAGTTCAACAAAACCATCATTCAAATTAAAAACTCTAATCCCAACGTAGTTCAAATAGTAATAAAGAAATGTTATAAATTCAGATATTTTGAGTTCAAATTTTAATAATTTTTTAATTTTAAATCAAAAAAAAATTATCCATAATGAATATCATAATTTTAACGGTTCGTTTTTGACCAAATTAAAAATGTATTAATCGAAATATTCGGTAACTGACCCGAATATGCACTCGACAGCTTGCACCACTAAAATAGTCAAACACCGCCCCCCCCCCCCCCAAAAAAAAACCAAAAAAAAAAAAAACCCAAAAATCCACCGCAGAGAGAAAAAAAATGCAGAATTAGATGTTGTGGGCTCCAGAACTCCCAACGCATTGGCATTACATTTGCGCCACTGTCCAAATATGAATTCCCCAAGGTCAAGGGAATTGTAGGGGTCAATTACCTAATCAGCTCATAGTGTAAGGTACAATATTAACATAATACGAAATTTGCATTACACAGATCTTAAATGATACGATTGATTCACAAATATAATAAATAAGTTGAATTAGTATTAAACACGAAGATTACATTTAGTTTGTACTATATTCCAAAAATAAATATTTTATAATATTTTAAAATTTTCAGAGAATTATTTTAAAATTAAATAATTTTTTATTAAAACAAATACGAACCAAAATAATACGACATGAAATAAAAAACACCATGAGAAATGACATGACACAACATTATTTGATACTACTACTACAAAAAAAAAATTCAAACTATAGTGGAAAATTATTTACAGCACATATTTTAATTGGTGTTGTTTGTACTTATCAATCTTAAAAGTAATAAATAATATAAAATAGACTATATTTGTTATAAGAAAATAGTGTACCTAACAAACACTGCTCGATAATTCAACGCACACATATGACCCATTCCCAGCGGCCAGTCTTTGGAAATATCTTTCTTCAGTGTAAGAGGACCGAGTAAAAGTGACATCAGGTTATCATTTTTACCAAATATTATTATTTAATACTATAAATAAAAAGTCTATTTATTTATTTATATATTAATTTATTAATAAATAATAATATAACGTGACAATAAATAAGGAAGACATCGTAATCCTAGCGTGGTTTGTTGCCAACCACAGCACTACAGCAGTGGTTAAACGTGCGGATTCAATAATAGGCACGTGTAGGGCACACAGGCAACGTCGCTTAAGAAGGAATCTACTACGACGTGTAAACGAAGTCCCGTTGTGTGGGTCTAACGGTCGTTATCTTTTCCAAATATTAGACTAATGCCCAAAAAAAGTCTTTAATTTTTTTTATGGTTTTTCTTTTGTCGGTGATTATGAATATGGCCTCTTTATTTGCCCCATGAAAAAAAGATTTATGTTCTCCTGCAATTTAGCAAAACAAATACTAGGAAACAACATTTCATTTCCATGTGTTATTGAATAGGAATTTATATTTTTTAATTAATCCCATAATTCATTAATCTGTCATAATTACTAATATAATTACATAAAAATTTCTTGTGTTTTTGATGTAATTAACGATTCTTACACTAATTCAACTATTTTATTTCTATTTTTTGACAACTTCAGGGAGAAGGAGGGCAGAGATTTTGGTATTGGGGGTTGAAAGAGTGATAAAAAATTTGAAGGAAACTCACAGACCAATCATCTGATCTGAATAGATGGTTGAATAGAAACCTTACAGAAAGGAAGAACCACACATGGAAATGAGTGAGTTGGCCTACTATGTTTTCATTCATCTTATGACATATTTGGAAGGATGGAAGCCAAGAATGTATTGAAAAATTAAAAACCCCACCCCAAATTGTGGTAAAAAAATGTAGGGTATTTGCCACGCAATCTATCTATGCATTTTATGGACCACAAATCTGTTTTGCTCAGGAAACCAACTAGACTTAATTGGTTGGTGTTTTTCCCCTACAGGCTCGCTGAAGCTGAATGCCGACGGCTACTCAAAAGGAAATCCAGGATCAGTTACAATTAGAGGAATATTCAGAGATGACAAAGGACTATGTATAATAGGTTTATCTGGACGGATTCCAGAGACAACTAGCACACAAACAGACATTTGGGCCATTCTCAAAGGGCTCCAACTCATCCATGAAAAAATGATTGACAAGGTGGTGATAGAAACGTACTCTGCTCAAGTTAGGTTTAGGGTAACACTACTGTACAGCCAACCTACTTTTTAGTATGTTACAAAAATGAGATGGATTGTATATGTGACACGTAAATTTTTAAAATCGGTGAAATCAGTTGTTGTCAAAAAATAGTAACTAGCCAAAAGAGTTGTAACATATCCAATAAAGTTGTATTTGGTCCAAAAGAGTTGTACCACATCCAATAGAATTGTATCTCATCCAATACAGTTAGAACCCTTACTCAAAAAAATTAGAACCCACCCCAAAAAAGTTAGAATCTCATACCAAAAAAGTTAGAGCTCCTACCGAAAAAATTGGAACCCCTACCGAAAAAAGTTATAATTCAATTTAAAAAAAATTGAAATCTCAAGCAAAAATTGGAACCCAAAGAATTGAACCTCTACTCAAAACCAACCCCAAAAAATTATAACTCAATTAAAAAAATTGAAAGGTGAGCCAAAAATATAAACTAATACATAAAAATTAAAACTTTATCCCAAAAAATTAGAACCACCCTAAAAACATATAATCCAATCCTAAAAAATTAAACATCATACCAAAAGCTTATAACTCAATTCAAAATAGTTGAAATCTGACCAAAACAGTTGTAATCTAGCTAATTTGAGTCACCCCCAAAAAATTAGAACTCAATCCAAAAAAAGTTATAACCCTCACCAAATAGTTGGAAGCATTATTTACAATTCTTTTAATTATTTGATTTTATTCATTATTTATTTGTTGTTAATTAAAAAAATGGGACTATTTAAAATATATTGAATATTTTTGGACTACAATAAGTTTTTTTTTATTATTTATGGGATAAAAATGTGATGATTAAGGGATAAAAATGTGATATTTACCCAGGATCGGTCTCCTATTTCTTGGACTGATCCTAATTCTTTACATGTAAATTAAACTTACACTCCACATATTATAATATATTATTTTTTTATTTTCTAAGTGAATATTGTGGTTCACAAATCACAAAACCTTATCTTCTCCTCCTTCCACCCACTTTCCCGCTCAAACTATTTTTCTCTTTTTTTCCCTTCCCTCCATCTCTTTTCCCGCCCAAACCATTTTTCACTTCTCTTACCTTCCCTCCATTTCTTTTACCGTACATCCCTTCTCCCTTTCACCATACAAAAGTATTTGTTTGGTTTAGAATTTGGTGTTAATATGATAAATTGATTTTTTATTTGATGAAATTGAATGTTTATTTGGTATAAATTTGATGAATTGAATATTAAATGTTATTAAATGAAATTGAATATTAATTTGTTGAATTGAATATTAATCTGGTATTGATTTGATGAATTAAATATTTATTGGATGAAATTGTATGTTACTTTGATGTTCGTTTGTTAAATTGAATCTTTATTGGATGATTTTTTATGCCAATTTGATAAATTAAGTGTTAATTTAATAAATTTGAATATAAATTAGATAAATTAAATATTAATTTTGTCTTAATTTGATTAATTGAATATTAATTTGATGTGATTGAATGTTAAGTTGATGAATTAAATGTTTATTAGATGAAATTGAATGTTGATTTGAAAATTGAATGTTAATTTGTTATTTATTTGAAAAATTAAATATTTATTGGATAAAATTGCATGTTATGTATTAATTTGTTAAATTGAATCTTTATTAGAGGATTTTTGATATTAATTTTAGGAATTGAATGAATTTGAATATAAATTTGATGAGATTGAATGTTATGTTGATGAATTAAATGTTTATTAGTTGAAATTTAATGTTAATTTATTGAATTAAATGTTTGTTAGGTAAAATTAAATGTTGATTTGAAGAATTAAATGCAACATTTAATTTTACCTAATAAACATTTAATTCATTAAACTAATATTAAAAATCAACTAACAAACATTTAATTTATCAACGTAACATTCAATCTCATCCAATTTATATACAAATTAATACAAAATATTACTTGAAGGTGAAATATAGGGAACAAAATAAAAATATTGTTATACTTCAAGGGTGTAAGTGTAATTTACTTATGGATGAATTAAGGCCCATCGTTGGAATGGGCGATCGATCCGGTGCAATATTACACTTTAATCCTTTAATATTACACATTTATCCTTTAATATTATATTTTTAATATTTTGATATTACACTTTTAACTTTTTGATAATATAATTCATCAAATTAACATTCAAAATCATTCAATAAATAATCAATTTATCAAATCAACATCAAAGTAACATGCAATTTCATTTAATTAATATTCAATTCATCAAAGCTACACCAAATTAACATTTAATTCTTCAAATCAACATTTAATTTTACCTAATAAATATTTAATTCATTAAATTGACATTAAATTCAACTAATAAACATTTAATTTATCAACGTAACATTAAATCTCATCCAATTTATATATAAATTCATTCAATTCATAAAATTAACATCGAAAATCCTCCAAAAAAAAATTCAATTTAATAAATCAACGCCAACGTAACACCCAATTTCATCCAATAAACATTATATAAATAACAAATTAACATTCAATTATTCAAATCAACATTCAATTTCATATAATAAACATTTAATTCTTCAACTTAACATTCAATCACATCAAATTCATAAAATTAACACAAAATTAACATTCAATTCATCGAATTTATATTCAAATTCATTAAATTAACACTCAAATTATCAAATTAGGATCGAAAATCTTTCAATAAATGTTCAATTTAACAAATCAACATCAAAGTAACATACAATTTCATTCAATAAACATTTAATTCACCAAATTAATATTCAATTCAACAAATTAACATTCAATTTCATTGAATAACATTTAATATTCAATTCATCAAATTTATACCAAATAAACATTCAATTCATCATATTAACACCAAATTAAAATTCAATTCATCCAATTAATATTTAATTCATTAAATTAACATTCAATTTATCAAATTAAAGTAAAAAATAATCTAATAAAGATTTAATTCATCAAATCAACATCAAATTAATATTCAATTCAACAAATTAACATTCAATTTTATCTAATAATATTTAATATTCAATTCACCAAATTTATATCAAATAAACATTCAATTTTATCTAATAATATTTAATATTCAATTCATCAAATTTATATCAAATAAACATTCAATTTTATCAAATAAACATTCAATTCATCATATTAACACCAAATTAAAATTCAATTTATCCAATTAATATTTAATTCATTAAATTAACATTGAATTCATCAAATTAAAATAAAAAAATCATCTAATAAAGATTTAATTCATCAAATCAACACCGAATTAACATTCAATTTAACAAATTAACATTTTATTTCGAATAATAAACATTCAATTCATTAAATTAACATTTAAATTAATATTTAACATTAAATTCATCAAATTAACACCAAATTAACATGCAATTCTTTAAATCAACACCAAACTAACATTCAATTCATCAATTTAACATAAAATTAATATTTAATTCATTAAATTCGCATTCAATTCTATCTAATAAACATTTAATTCATCAAATTAACCTAACAATCAATTTCATCCAATAAAATTTTAATTTATCAAATTAACACTAAATTAACATTCAATTCATCAAATATATATTCAAATTCATCTAATTTACGCTGAATTCATCAAATTAACATCTAAAATCATTTAATAAAAATTCAATTTATCAAAACCAACACCAATGTAATATAAAAATTAATGGAATAAATGTGTAATTTGTCAAATTAACACCAAATTAACATTCAATTCAACAAATTAACATTTCATTTCGTATAATAAATATTCAATTCATTAAATTAATATTTAAATTAACTATTAGAAATTAAATTCATCAAATTAAGATTCAATTTCATCCAATTAATATTTAATTCATCAAATTAACACCAAATAAATATTCAATTCTTCAAATTAACACTAAATGAACTTTCAATTCATCAAATTAACACAAAATTAATATTTAATTCATCAATTTCACATTCAATTCCATCTAATTAATAATTAATTCATCAAATTAACTTAACATTCAATTTCATCAAATAAATATTCAATTCATCACATTAATACTAAAAAATTGGACGAGATGACTTAATATTTAATTCAAAAAAAATCTCCTACTAGTAAAAAAGCCAGGAGCTTGTTGGCAAGATGACTTAATATCTTCTGCTTCATGTTTCTTCTTCACCCTAACAGCTTCAGTTTCGTGTTCCTTCTTCACCCTAAAAGTAAAATAAACTGTTAACCACAAAAATAGCTTCACCATATAAATTACGCTATTAACTAAAAAAAACGTTCACTAACATTATATCTGATCAAGACTTAGATCATCAATGGATTATTAAAGACAATGTTCACCAAAAAACAAAAAAAATGGAGTTTCACAGTAATCTTACAGACTCAACAAAATCTAAACCAAACAAACAAATATTTTTGTACCGTGAAAGAGATAGAGGGAAGGTACGATTGAGGGAAGACAAAGAGCAGTAACAGTCTGTAGGTGGGAAAATGGGTGGAGGGAGAGATAAGATTTTTGTGATTTATGGACATTAAAATAAAAAAATAATATATTATAATATATGGGGTGTAAGTGTAATTTATAATGTGAAGTATTAAGGACCGATCCTGGGTAAATATCACACTTTTATCTCTTTTATCCCTTAAATAATCAAAAAAATCTCCAAAAATATTCAATTTTTTATAAATAGTCCCAATTTTTATTAACAAAAAAAAAATTAAATAATGAATAAAATCAAAAAATTAAAAGAATCGTATATAATGCTTCCAATTGGGTCAGGTTATAATACTTTTGGATTGGATTCCAATTTTTTAGGTGACTCTAATTCGTTACATCAAAAAAATTCTACTGTCCAAAAATATTCAATATTTTTTAAATAACAACAAATAAATAATGAATAAAATCTAATAAATAAAAGAATTACAAATAAAAGAATTGTAAATAATGTTTTGGTGTGGTTATAACATTTTTTGAATTGGGTTCCAGTTTTTTGGGTGAGTTGGATTAGCTAGATCAAAAAAATTCAAATAATTGTAAATAATGCTTCAAACTATTTGGGTTAGTCTTCATTTTGGAGGTTACAATTGTTGAGGGAAGGTTCTAACTTTTTTGAGGTTCCAACTTGGAATGGGTTCAAACAGTTGGGGGAGGGGTCTAACTTTTTTGAGAAATGTTCAAATTTTTTTTTGAGTAGAAGTTCCAACTGTTTTGATAGGGGTTCCAACTTTTTTGAGTTGAGTTCCAACTTTTTTAGTTAAAGTTTTAACTTTTTTGGGTAAAGGTTTCAACTTTTGTAGGTAGAGTTTCCAACTCTTCGGGCAAGAGTTTCAACTTTTTTGGGTAGGGCTTCCAACTTTTTTTGGGGTGGGTTCTAACTTTTTTAATTAAAAGTTTTAACTTTTTTGGATAGAGGTTCTAACGTTTTTGGGTAAAAGTTCCAACTGTTAGGGGTAGGGTTTCAACTGTTAGGGGTAGTGTTACAACTTTTTGGGTTGAGATTCCAACTCTTGTAAGAGAGTTCCAACTTGTCTAAGGTTCCAACTCTATAGGTGGGTTCTAACAGTTGGGGAGGGTTCTAATATTTTTTGGTGGGGTTTTCAACTTTTTTGATTAAGAGTTCCAACTTTTTTGGTAGGGGTTCCAATTTTTTTGGATAGAGGTTCCCATGGTTGGGAGTAGGGTTCCAATTTTTTGATTGAGGTTTCAACTTGTCCAAGGTTCTAACTCTATAGGTGAGTTATGACAGTTGGGGGAGGGTTCCAATATTTTTGGGTAGAGATTCTAATTTTTTTGGGTAGATGTTCCAACTCTTGGGGTAGGGGTTCCAACTTTTTTGGGGTGGTTCCAACTTTTCTGGGGTGAGTTTCAACTTTTTTGGTTAGGGATTCTAATTTTTTGGACAGAGGTTTCGACTTTTGGGACAGGAATTCCAACTTTTTTGGATAGGTTTCTAACTTTTTTGGTTAGGGGTTCAACTTTTTTAAGTAGGTGTTGTAACTTTTTTGGTAGAGATTGCAACTCTCGTGGGGGGAGTATTTCAACTTTTTTAGAGGTTCCAACTCTTGGTGGTTCTAACAGTTGGTGGGTTCTAACAGTTGGGGGGAGGGTTCAACTTTTTTGGGTAGGGTTCCAATTTATTTGGATAGAGGTTCCAACTCTTGGGGTATAGGTTTCAACTTTTTTGGATAGAGTTATAACTTTTTTGGTTAGGGGTTCAACTTTTTTAGACAAGTGTTCTAACTTTTTGGTAGAGGTTTCAACTCTTGTAGGGGGAGGGTCTCAACTTTTTTAGAGGTTCTAACTTATTTGAGTAGAGGTTTCAACTTATTTGGTTTAACTTTTTTGGGTAGGGGTTACAACTTTTCGGTTGGTGTTCTAACTTTTTTATGTACGGGTTCCAACGTTTTGGGTAGATGTTCCAACTTTTGAAGGGGGTTCCAACATTTTGGATAGGGGTTCAACTTTTTTGGAGTGAGTTTCAACTTTTTGGTAGAGTTCCAACTCTTGGGGAAGGGTTCCAACTTTTTGTTGGGGTAGGGTTCGAACTTTTTGGATTTAACAGTTGGAGAAGGGTTCAACTTTTTTGGGCAGTAATAGTCTTTAGGCCGGAAAGTTGGTGGAGGGAGAGATAAGATTTTTGTGATTAATATATTGTAATATATGGGGTGTAAGTGTAATTTATAATGTGAAGCATTTAGGATCAGTCCAATAAATGGGAGACCGATCCTAGGTAAATATCACCCTTTTATTCCTTTTATCACTTAGAGTATAACACTTTTATCCTTTTTTTTTAACTATCTTACTTTTATCCCTTTTTTTTCTTAACTATCACACTTTTATCTCTTAAATAATTAAAAAAATTCTCAAAAATATTCAATTTTTTTATAAATAGTCTCATAGGGTTCCAACTTTTTGAGTTGAGGTTCCAACTCTTGTGGGACAGTTCCAACTCCAACTCCATAGGTGGGTTCTAACTGGGGAATGGTCCAATATTTTTGGGTAGGGCTTTCAACTTTTTTTGGGGTGGGTTCCAACTTTTTTGGGTAGGGGTTCTAACTTATTTGGATAGATGTTCCAACTATTGGGATATGAGTTCCAACTTTTTTGGATAGGGTTCTAACTTTTTTGGTTAGGGGTTCAACTTTTTTAAACAAGTGTTCTAACTTTTTGGTAGAGATTCCAACTTTTGTGGGGGGAAGGTTCCAACTTTTTTAGAGGTTTCAACTATTGGTGGGTTCTAACAGTTGGGGGAGGGTTCCAACTTATTTGGGTAGATGTTTCAACTTTTTTGGATAGAGATTATAACTTTTTTGGTTGGTGTTCTAACTTTTTTTAGCACGGGTTCTAATATTTTGGGTAGATGTTCCAACTCTTGAGAGGTTCAAACTTTTTTTGAGGTGGATTCTAACTTTTTTTGAGTAGGGTTCCAACATTTTTGGTAAGGGTTTAACTTTTTTGGAGTGAATTTCAACCTTTTTGTGGCAGGGGTTTCAACTCTTGGAAGGGTTCCTGGGAGGGTTCCAACTTTTTTGATTTAACGGTCGGAGAAGGGGTTCAACTTTTTTGGGCAGTGGTTCCATATTTTTTGGGTGAGGTTATTTGTCAAGTCCTACTCTTTTTCATTACCGGTTTAGCAGGTAACCGGTATCAACTTTTTTAAATTGATCAACGGCTATAAAAACAAAAAATTACATCAATGACCCAGATGAAAATGGTGATACCATACTACAAAGTAAAATTCGGTATTGTAGTTTGACCCTCAGGTTTATCACCAAACCCACTCATCTCATCCACTTTGACAGAACTCTAATTGTAACATCTAAAATCCTTCCAACTTCTCTAATGTTCTGTTTGGTACGACGAAAAAATAGAAAAATAAAAAATTGAAGGGATATATAAAATATCATGTTTGATAGAGAAGAAAAATGGGAAGGATGAAAAAGTAGATGAATGAGTTTTCCTTTCAACTCACTAAAATCAATCCTTCTAAAATTGGGCGAAAAAAGAAGAAAAATAGTCCTCATGTTGAATAAAAATATGTTATTTACTTTTTTTTAAATTTTTTTTTAAGTAATTACTTATTTACATTAAACATCTAAATTCAAACTCATATACTAATCGGTGTAATTACATTATGTATTTTTATTTTTTATTTAAAAATTAAATAAAAAAATAGATGTATGTTTATGTCATCTGTGTTTTAACAAACACATGACCTATATAGTACTATAGTGATATGATGTATAATATATATATTAATCTTATATATGGATAGAACAATAAATTATGTATGTATATTGTTTCTATTTTTCTATTTTTTTCTTTAATACCAATCATAAAAAAATTAATCATTTTTACTTTCAATCCCATTTTACGAAATATAAAGAAAAAAAAGTGTATTATTCTAATTTTTTTTTTTAAAAAAATAAAAAATATATGTCTCCTATTTTTTATTTTTTTTATTTTTCATCATTCTTATCGATCGGAGTTTAAAAATCCCTAAAATTCACACTCTCATGGAAGGGAATAGATGTGCTGACAAACTCGCAATCCTGGGGTTGTTTTAACTTTATCCTTTTGTTATTTTGTCTTCTTCCCCTAATAACTTAAGGAAAGTTCTGAACAATGACTTAGCTAGTATTGTTTTTGTGAGAGGGACTGCCTGATCCCACTGTACTTTTCCATTGTACCCAAAAAAAAAAAAAAAAAGTTTATAGGAAAGACTGTAAATCTCATTTAATATTAGGGATTAATATTAATTATATTATAAGTTAGAACTATTGATAATTAGGTGAGAACCTTCCCCAGTAGCACCCATTTGTTTACACTCTAGGGAAGGACATTTGCAGACCCCAGAATCAACCAACATAAATGTTAGTAAAATTATTGTAACAAAACCAACTACTTGTACTGGCTGAAGCTTGTCACCAAAGACAAATCTTCACATTCATCATGGTTTCAATTTTGTCCTTACACACAACACGGTATCAAATCAAAATAATATAAAATTCAAAAATAATGTAATCCCATTAACAAAAATAATAAGTAGCACCACACAATCTATATAATAAAACGGTTCAGTGTTTGAAATTTTGTCACATACATATTTTTTCTTTCAAAATCATCTCATCACTTATTTCTATTATATGTTTAATCATTTAATATTTAATTAATTTATAATTTAACATAATTTTTATTTTAAATATTATCCATTCACAATAATATATACATATTAAAAAAATTTATCGAATTATATATATTTTTTAATATTTTTTAAAAAAATAATGGATAAAAATAAATTATAAGTGATGTAATCAAGTAAATGAAATCTATAGTAAAATCTATTTTTTTAGACATTTAAATTTTATATTTTATTGCATCTTAGTGATTTCGTTAGGACGAATGATGACTCAAGTAGCACCCTAACAAGGGACACTGTCCTAGTATTTCTTTGCCTAGTTACGTAAAGGTGAGTTGAACGGAAATAATAATGATGTTAGAAGTTAGAACAGTCCAAGTTATTTTATGGGTGCCTGTGGATTTTGACTTTTCAAAGAAATTGAGCTTCCAAATTACTCAAAGGTTTCCACTTTGAGTAGCTTTTGGGCTTTTTATTGGCCTCCTACGACGGCAGCTGTTAGTTGGACAAACAAACCACATGCGGTTCGAGGAAATAACGAATGGGACATCACTACTACATCGGATGCACCACACATTTTATAAGGATTCAAGTAACGGTAACAAGAGGTTACTATTGGATTAATGATTATTCTCTTTGTTGTTGAATTTTTAAGTCGTAAGTTTGAATTTTATTATTCTTTTTTATTATAATAATGTTTAATCAAAAAAAATAAAAAGTGACGATCATAACACCACAAAGCGTCTTATCTACCCAATGTTTTTAAACAATAATTAATTTTTAGAATTAATACAAAAATTAATTTGAAATATCATATTCGATCTTATTTACCCCTAATAAATTATAACTCGATTCATAAAAATCTATAACTTAATTTTTCTAAAAAATTCTATTTTTAAGATCAAATTTAACTGTTTTTATTGTAATTAAACCAAAAAAATTGCTCTTCACTCATGGAAGATATAAATTTTGAAACCGTAGTCAAACATCTTTGAATAATGCTAGATCAAGAAAAAAAATTATATTATAAATTTAATATTTAGTCCTCTCTCTCTCTCTCTCTCTCTCTCTCTCTCCCTGGTTTAGACAAGTTAAGCTTTCTCTCACTCTTGATTTGCTTTTGGTCAGGTTTTCTTCATATAAGGGCTTACAAATCATGAATATTTTTTGACGGACTCTCTATAATAAGTGACATTTTCTTTCTTCCTCCTCACTCTTACTTTGAAGTTCGAAAGTTCCTCTCCTTCACCGGAGATTTGATTCGCTCTAAGTTTGATTTTGAAACCAAAATTTTAAGTTTTACTTTACATGTGGAAGAAATAAAATTGTGTCAAAATTGAAAAAAAAAAGTCAATCATCATGGCCATATCAACCCCCTTAGATGATCCTTTAGTTTGGCCTTTTTTGTTTAATCAAGCTAACATTAGTCATCGTCTTTTGCTTCCCATGAGAACAGTTTAAGGATTAAAATACCCGAAGATATGCTTATCAACATTAGCCATCTAACCATAGTTAGATACAGAAGATATTAAAAAAAATTGTCAGATTTATAAGTCTTTCATCTGTCTTATCTCGAGATTATCAAATTTTCACAAGCTAACATAAAAAAAAAAAAAAAAAAGAGGGAAAGAAATATTGTCAGCATGTTCAACATCAATCACATTGTTACTTCCATTGATTTTATTTTCTTCCACAAACATTGCTTTCAAATATTGTGGTTTCCAAAACTCCACCAACCCCACTTTGGGGAAAAAAAATCGACGCTAATAGTCATGCTATATTGAATTTTCGTTTTGAGGATTAAATGTGAAAGATATCTCTATTTTTTTAAGATGTCACATTTAACATAGGCAATTATGTCAAGAAATAATTATGAGAATTGCTTTATTTTTATGTTTCGTTTGGTACAATGAAAAAGTGAGGGGATAGAAAGTTGAAAGGATAAATAAAATATCATGTTTGGTAACGAAGAAAAGTAGGAATAATAGAAAAGTGAATAGATTAACTTTCCTTTCAATTTACCAAAATCAATCTCTTCAAAATCGAAAGAAAAGTGGATGAAAAGTTAATTATTTGTGTTGAGATGTATCTTATTTGTCTATATATCTTATGTATACATTAATTTTATATAAAAATACAATGGTAAAATATGTATATATATTTTTTTTTAAAAAAAAATATATATATATATATAATTAAAAATTAAAAATTTTAAATTAAAAAAAATATTTTTTTCATCTTAACTAAGGGTAAAAATTTTAAACTCAACACGATGACACGACTCGAACTCGATACGAAAATAAACAGGTCAACTTGTAACTCGATACAACACAATTAGTTAAATAAGTTAAGTTAGGTTTGACTAATATTCGACACAAACTCGTAATGACTCAACACGACTCGACTCGATTATCACCCCTAATCTTAGCCAGTACAAAACAAGAAAAAATAGTTATTTCTATTTTTTATCCATCTATCCAACCAAACACAATGGAAAGAAAATGTATCATTCCTACTTTTCATCCTAGAATGATAGAAAATATATTCCCTACTTTCCATCATTCCTACCAAATGAACATTAAAATAAAAAATACTAATAAATCCATATATTGAGAGATGTGATATGATTGAATCGTTTATGTTTAACAATTATGGTATAGGGACATACGAAAGATTACCATCGTAGCATTTTTGTAGTTATTATTAATGTGCAAACTGATTTGGACATATTACAACACAATTCATGACTTCTATTTCTCAAAAACCAAAAAATGATCGATCATTGTTAGGAAACTGTCATTTTGGAAGAGTGCCGACAAGCTATAGAAACATGTTTTAAAAAAAAAGCTACAAAAATAGAAACGGAATATGTGGCGTTGGATATTATTTTATAACAGTAAGTTCTTTACATGTCAAGTAATATTGGCTTAAAAATTATGTCAAATATACATTATTAGTTTATTACCCGTGCTTGAAAATACGGGTTAATAAAAAAATAGTCAATAATAATTATATTTATATTTACACCTAAAATCAAATTTCAAATATAGAAGAGAGAGAAAATAATTTAAACACTAATTATAATGGAGTAACCGATGGTAAAAATGATGGACGGCAACGGTGGTAATGTTGATAGTAGGTATGGTGGTGATGGAACGGTGGTGGTGGTAATGAAAATAATGGTGATGGGGCGATAAGTGTGGGGGTGGTGGTGAGGTGGC
>CAUOFW020005693.1:10000-26357 GCA_963454935.2 Ilex paraguariensis | reverse complement strand
TTTGGTAAGAGTGGGAAGAGGCCATCTTGATTTAAAATAGACACCGATTCAAAAGTTTGATATATAGATGTGTAAAGACTAAAGAGAGGGAAATATTTGTTTTTGGATTGAGTTGAGAGAGAGTTGTGGGTGCATTAAGAGAGTATATATAGGTGGTTTGGTGCATGAATTGGGTTAGTGGGTGTTTTCATGCAGGCTGCAGCCTTCGTAAACAGCTTCTGACAACAATAAAAAATATGTATTTTTTTTTTTTGGGGGTATTGGGAAGAATCTATCTTTATACAAAGTTTTATTGTTTAGAGAGTAGGAGACTTTACTGACGATCACACCTCGATTGTATGGCCAGATAATGGCATACATGGAGGTACAAGAATGGGCGTGAGTTGGCAATCAATGGAGTCCCTCGTTGCATGTGTGTGAATCTGTTTCCTAGGCAGTTCCTGGCTTATTTCATTTTATTTTATAATGACTGGTGCTCTTGAATCAATGTATCCTTGTTAATTTAATCCACACACAATAATTTGTTCCACGCAATGCTTGCATGTACAGCGCTATCTAAGGGATAGGATTGGTTGTTCTACGATACAAGCAGTTCGGCTTGGTGTTAATTAATTCAAACTTGTTCAAATTATATGATGAATTAAAATTGATCTAATTTTTAAGTTTGTTTTATAAACAATCCAAATCTAAGTAATGCTTGTTTCGACTCAAACAGATATTGTTTGTAAATAATTTACCGCCATTCAAAGGTAAAGAATATATGATTCTCTTTTCCTCGCTCTTCACTAATGATTTTTTTGTGAATTTGTAAACATATAAGGATTTGATGTTATGATATGCCACAGAGGAATTAGGAGTTTTGCAATGAGGAATCAAGTGTTTTATAATTGAGAATTAGTTATATGGTTTAATTTTTAAGCATTTTGCAATATTTAACATACTCAAATCCGATAAACTAACCTTGAATAACTCTCTATTTAAAGGAGGCCAAAGCGTTGGATCCAATACAATGCCATAGTGTTATACTAATGATGGGGATGATTAATTGGGGTGGTCCTGGGGATGGTGATTTGCCATGTTAAATGAATCTGCATGGGGCCATAGTAGGTACATGCTCTGCTCAGTTTATCTGCACCAGTAGTTCACTGCACTTGGGCATGGCATCATGGGCAATCCAGTGCATGGGAAAAGTGAGGAATAACATGAAGCTTCCCCATGCTTCTGTCTGTGGGGTCACGTGCCATGCCCTTTTTTATTTATTGGTTCAATGCCTTGTCGGCTGTCATGAGTTGCATCCCCATGCAGTGACATGGAGTGACAGTGACCTGGCCAAAAAAAAGTAAAAAAAGGATATGCAATGACAATCGTAATATGGTCTAGTAATTTACTCGGGGGATGTTTGATTTAAGGGATAAAATGGAACAAAGTAAGTTAGATTGGACAAAAGAATTTAATGCCCGTGAAATTCAGTTTTGGATTTTTTTTTGAATAGGGTAAATGTTGGGCTAAAAAAATCAATCCGAATGAAATGAGGTCATTTATCTTGTCTGACCCGATTCAATGTATCCTACTTGAACTTTAGGATAACTAAGCCCATGAATGAAATTGAAGGTAGAATTACACAAAAACCTTCCAACAGTAAAAATTCTAGGATTTTTACTTCATTTGATCTCCACTTCACCTTGGTCCCCTCCTTCCCACAAATGGCGCTCTGTGATCCCCCATTGCGAAGGTATTCCACTATCTCTCTCTCACTCACTCACTCTCTCTCTCTCTCTCTCTGTGTATATAGATATATATGCATATACTTGTATATATCGAAAAAAATGGTTTTTTTGTCTGTATTGTAAGGATCTTCTTCCATGAATGTGATTCGTACTCACCCTCTCTCTCTATATATATATGTACATAAATCGAAAATGTACATATATATCTTCAAATGCATCTATAACGTAAGTGATACATTTGTTGCAGTTCAATAAAGTTGTGGGAACATAGAGAGAGGGCATTTCACCCTAATCAGTTACCTTTATCTTGTATCTTTTTTGTACAAGGCAACACAACTATATATATATATATATATATATATATATATATATATATATAATGACATTATTTTGACTATTATATAACATTCTATTGTATTCATGATTTGTAAATATGATATGTGACAATCACAATGTGTTGTTTGGTTTGAAACATAATACAGTAACATCGAGTATTGTTGTCATATAGTGTGTGGTGTAACATTAATACAAAAAATAAACTTTGTTTGATTTTGTGTTTTTAAACCAACGGATCAAACATTATTAAAATATTACAAATTTTTTTACACTGTTGATAATATATTAAATCATAATTTTGCTTTGAAGTAAGTATAGCTTATGGTGCAAGGTTATGAGCTGTTTGCTAATAAGATCCTGATTTGAGTCTGATTCTTTAGTATTAGAGAATTTTGTCTTGGGTAGGTGTGGTTGTGCTTGGCTTTCTCTGAATTTTTTAAAGCAGATTAGAGCCTTGCTGAGTCAAGTGGACTTTCAGATGGAGCATGTGTACAAAGAAGCAAACAGTGTTTTTGACAGATTGGCTAATCAAACTGTGCAGGATAAGGTTATTGTGGATTTTTCTGATTCTGTGAAGCTTCCTAGTGCTGTGAAAATGGTTTTGATGCAGAATTTAAAGAAGTTGTCTGTGTTAAGAACTAGGAGAGTGGTGGTCTTTGATGGTAAGGGTTGAATTTTGGCATTGTAGTAATCTGTTCTGCTACTGCTTTATGCAGCTATTCTGTTTTTTGTTGCAGCTGGTTTAGAAGCTTTGACCTTTGTCTATTCAGCTCATTCGAGAGGGGAAGGTGATGTAGTAGCTGTACAGACTTGGGCGGAGTGATTGAAGTTTTATTGATTGATTGTATTGAGAACGGCACTTGGACCTTTCTCAAGTTGATTCTTGTAACCGATTTATTTCTAGAATAATTTTTTTTGATTTGTTTTTAAAAAGGTATAACTTAATAATATTTTATTCATTGTTTCCAAAAAACTACTTATCCAAACTAATTTTACCCACCACACCTAACCATTTAAACTTGGTACGGATTGGATTAATTTCTTTTACAAAGGTTGCACTGGTCATTTCATTTAGATTTAGTTGGACATGTACATGGGACCCACGGTTTCTATTATTTTGATCCAAATCCAGTATTGCATTGGATAGGGTTGATTTGGATCTAACTTAATGATGATTAATTTGCATTGGGTTGGAATAGATTTGGATTCAAATCCAATCCTCCCATGGCGATCCAAATACCACCTCAAATCTTGATTCAATTTTAAATTTAGGGTTTGATTATAATTTGTTCTCTCCAAAATTTCTTGTAATTTCAAATATTGTAATTTGTTCCCTCTAAGTTTCAAGTGGATTATATTGACTAACAATAGTGGCTGAACACCTGAAAGATTACACCCTCCGTCTTGTACATTATTTTTCATTTGAAATACTAATTTTATCCCTAAAAAGTAATGAACAAAAAAATCAAGATTAAAAAATAATAAAAAAAAAACCTTCATCTCCGCCTCATCATAAGGAAGGGAGGGTTTCTACCGGAAAGGGGAAGAAAATGAAACTTAACCATTTAAGGTAAGGGAGGATAGAAAGGTGTAAGAGTAAAAGGGGAAAGTATAGATATTTTGGTATGGATATTTGGTGCCGGGGAAAAAATAGGTATAAGGGTAATTATATTTTTTTTTCTTCAAGGTAGGAATCATGTGAATTGGACATTTCTAACTTTTGTCAAATTTTTATTGTCTAAAAATAACTATTGAAGTTAATTAAAAAATATTCAAACTTAAAAGAGATTATTTATTGAAATTAAAACTTGAAGGAATGAGTTGCAAACTACTTAAAATTTGTGAGCCTAAAACTATTTAAAGTTGAAGGGACATTTTATAATTATCCTTAAAATTTAAGTAAAAATAATTTAAAAACAAGCTCCAATCTTTTATTCAAATTTATATCAATTTAAGTGAGACTTAAATTTTTATTCAAATCAAAGAAAAATCAAATTTTTATTGAAATTTCTAATTGTTAGATGTCAGCTTCTTTTAATTTTTTTTTAATTAAAGTCTATTCATCAAAGTATTTTATATTAAATCAAATTTTTTACTCATGTCTTTTATGCAGCGGCAAGACAATTGAGACGGATGTTCATGGATAAGGCCGACGACTTTTGAAGCGTTACTGAAAAGTCACATTACTTGCAGTTGCAGACACCACCATTCACAATACTTCATCCAAGAGCTGGCCGGTTCACTTAATGCGTTATGTTCCGCTTGGTAAGAGCCATACAAAATAGTAACGATAGATAGAAAAAGTAGGAAGAATATATTTTTTTATTTTTTAAAAAAGGAAAGTAGAAATAATACATTTTTTTTCTTTTGTGTTTGGTTGGATGGATGAAAAATAAAAATAACTATTTTTTTTTTGTTCTAGCTAAAATTAGGGTAACAATCGAGTCGTATCGTGTCAGATTCATGTTAAGTCAATATGGGTTTGTGTCGAACATTAATCACACCTAACTCAACTCATTTAACTAATTGTATCGTGTCGAGTTACGACTTCACCTATTTATTTTCGTGGCATGTTCATGTTCCGAGTTAATCAAGTTTGTGTTATAAAATTTATGTCGAGTTCGAGTCGTGTCATCATGTTAAATCAAAAATTTTCACCCCTAGTTAAGATTAAAAAAATATATTTTTAATTTAAATTTTTTATTTTTATTGTTTTATTGTTTTATTTTTGTATTTTTTGTATTTTTTATTTTTAAAATATTTTTAAAAATATATATATAAATACTTATTTTATTCTTGTATTTTTATATGAAACTAATGTGTATATATATATATATATATATATATATATATATATATATATATATATATATAAAGATATACAGATAAATAAGATACATCTTAACACAAATAATTAACTTTTCATTTACTTTCCTTCGAATTTTCAAATTATTGATTTTGGTGAATCGAAAAGAAAGTTTATTTATCCACCCTTTCATCATTCCTATTTTCCTTCCTTACTGAACATGATATTTTATTTATCCTCCAACTTTCCATTTTTTTATTTTTTCATCGTACCAAACGGAGCATTATGCTCCGTTTGGTAGGAATGATGGAAAGTAGGAAGGATAAAAAGTAAAAAAAATACATTTTATATCCTTCAAAAAAGGAAAGTAGGAAATGATACACTGTCATTCTTTTGTGTTTTGTTAGATGGATGGAAAATAAAAATGACTAATTTTTTTTTTATGGGCTAAAATTAGGAGTGACGATCGAGTCGTGTCAAATTCGTGTTGAGTCAGATCATTTTCAAGTTCGCGTGTCAGGTCATTTTACAAGTTTGTGCTGAAATATAATCAAGTTCAGTTCATAAAATTTGAGTTGAGTTCAAATCGTGTCATCGTATTGAGTCGAAAAATTTCATCCCTAACTAAAATGGAAAAAAATATATTTTTAAATTTTAAATTTTTTTTTTATTTTTTTTATTGCTAAATTTATTTTTAAAATTTTAAAAAAAATATATATGCATACATATTTTATCATTGTATTTTTATAAGAAATTAATGTATACGTAATATATGTATATATCAAAAGATATATAGACAAATAAGATATATCTTAACACAAATAATTAACTTTTCATATATTTTCCTTTTGATTTTAGAGGAATTGATTTTGGTGAGTTGAAAGGAAAGTTAATTCATCAACTTTTTTTTTCATTCCTTACCAACACATGATGTTTTATTTATCTCTCCAACTTTCTATCTTTCCAACTTTTCTTCATTTTATTTTTTTATCGTATCAAACGGAGCATTAGCGTGATGACTTCCATACGTAAAAGAGACTCCACTAGAAGGAAAATTGGAAATAGATTTGCTTTTGAATTTCAAAATGCTTGTGAAATTCAATTGTAGTAAAAAATTAATGAGATCCAAGTTCAAGATATTATTGTACCGGTTTTCAAGTTCATTTAGTGTAACTTAAAAAATAAATTCCTAAAAAAAAAAGAAGTACAAACATCCATTGTTACTTATTGGAAGAAATCATCTTTAGGCATTGCCTGTATAATAATTTGTATATGTGTGACAGTACTTTTAACTATCCATGTTCAAGAATTTCGAGTTTTAAGAAATATCATGAAAATAAACAAAAGAGTACTATTAAAATAGGGAAAATTAAACTCAAACTTATTTAGGTTTATTACTTAATCACTTAGATTTTTTGTCATTTTAAATATTACATATAGGTCACATGAAGTTTGTACGGGTATAACACTTAGATCTTTGCCGTCAATATCTGTTAGTATATCCATTAATAAATTACACTCATACTTCCTGAAATTGTAAGCTTATAATACTAAAATCTTTCAAATTTAAAATGTTATACTTCAACAAAACATACCCCAATCAAAGATAGAATATCAAATATTTTAAATTTTACAACCAAACTTCATGTTCTATTATATCATTTATTGAAATAAAATCAAAAATAAAAATTCATTTTTTTCTTAAAAAATCGTAATCAATATACAATTATATTATCTATTAGAATAAAACTAAAAAATCAAATAAGGGTTCTAATTCATTCATAATAAAACATGAATTTTGCAACCAAAATTCATGTTCTATTATGTCATTTATTGAAATAAAAATTTAATTTTTCTTAAAAAAACATAATTAGTATACAACTATATTATATATTGAAATTTAATTTGGTTGTTTAAACGACTAACTTAAACTACTAAATTATCCTAATTAAAACTAAAAGATATTGTATTCATTACAATTTGACCATTTGTTTGATTTTTTAGTTTTATTCCAATAGGTAGTATAATTATATATTGATTATGATTTTTTAAGAAAAAAATTAGATTTTTATTTTGGTTTTTTTTTCAATTAATCTCATAATATAACATGGTTTGGTTGTAAAATTTAAAATATTTGATATTTTTTCTTTAATTGGAATATTTTTTTGTCTAAGTATAACATTTAAAACTTGAGAGGTCTAAATATTATACGCCTACCAACTTTAGAGGGTGTGAGTATAATTTATTAACGGATATTGACGATAAGGATTTAAGTGTTACACGCATACCCTCGATAGGTATATATGTAATATTTCAAATGTCATAGAATTTTAGTGATTAAATGACAAACTTTAAGATATCTTAGTGTAATTCACTCTTTAAAATATTGTCGGATGGCGCACCTAGAATATTGGCTTTTGATGGTGGCGAAGATGCTAAGACTTTTGGAGTACCACTCGTGCAATGAGTATAATATTTCATCTAATTTCATTAATTTGTTGGTGCAACCATATGTATGTGTCGTCAAGTGTTGAAACATAGTTCAATTCATTAGCCACCAGACAGGCCGGTTGTTCTACGAGACCTAATTCGAAGGTGGGTGGCATCTAAGGGGACTAAGAACATGTTGATGCTTATTATTACATTAACACATTTGCACAATTAATGTTAACCACAATTTAACAAGAACTGAAAACAATACAGTCCTACTAATGCAGCTTAATTTGAGATATCCAATATCTCTATAGATTCTTCCCGACAAATAAAGTTTGAGGAACATGTCTTTGATTGAGCAATTGTAACTTCAAACTGAAACCTTGAAGACCGAAGATCAAGGTGAGATTGCAACTAGAATTTTGGCTTTAATGCTCCGTTTGATAGGGAAGATGAAAAATAAGAGGGATACACTTTCTATCCTTCAAGGATGGAAAGTAGGAAGGATACACTTTTCATCCTTTGTGTTTAGTTGTATGAATGAAAAATAAAAATGACAATTTTTTTTTTGTGCTGACTAAGATTAAGGGTGATAATCTAGTCGAGTCGTGTCTTATCAGATTTGTGTTGAGTCATTACGAGTTTGTATTAAATATTAGTCAAACTTAATTTAATTCATTTAACTAATTGTGTCGTGTCGAGTTGCGAGTTGACTTATTTATTTTCGTATCGAGTTCGAGTCGTGTCATCGTGTTGAGTCGAAAATTTTCACCTTTAGTTAAAATAGAAAAAATATTTTTTTTTAATTTTTAATTTTTAATTTTTTTTAAAATATATATATACATATTTTACCATTGTATTTTTATATGAAATTAATGTATACATGAGATATATAGACAAATAAGATACATCTCAACACAAATAATTAACTTTTCATCCACTTTCCTTCCGATTTTGGAGTGATTGATTTTGGTGAGTTGGAAGGAAAGTTAATACATCCACTTTTCCATCCTTCTTATTTTCTTTCCTTACCAAATATGATGTTTTATTTATCCTTTCAACTTTTCATCCTTTCCACTTTTTCATCGTATCAAACGGAGCATATGTGACGAAGACTTCCGGAGTGCCACTCGTGCAATGAGTATAATATTGTATCTAATTTCATTTGTTGATATAACCACATGTCTCCAAATATTGAAACAAAGTTCTATTCATTGGCCACCATAGAGGCATGTTGCTCTTAAAGAAAAAACTAAATAAAGATAATAAGAACCTCTTCTTTTTTTACTGAGGATCGCTTTTTCATATATATAGTTCACATGAATAAATACATTTGGTGGACTTAGAATTACAACAAAACCAAAAGTCTAAATTCTAGAGATAAGATAATTATACTTATCCTATTTTAATTATATCCTTCAGCCTATTATATAGAGTAGATTCATCATTATCATTTGGTGAAGCCTTCTCAGGATTAGTCGGTGCAACAGTCTGTTGTTGAGTGGAATTCATCCCTTGAGCAATTCTTATTGGAGCAGACTGGTGTGTAGTCGGTGGAGTAATTCTTATTGGAGCAGACTTGTGTTTAGTCGGTGGACCAGTCCTAGTCGGTGAAGCAAGAGCAGATTTTGCCGGTGGAGCATGAGCAGAGTTTGAGTCTGGATCAATATCTCTAATAGCTTTATGAGACCTACTCCGAAGCTGGTGATATCTAAGGAGACTAAGAACATGTTGATTGTAATTTTCACATAAACAAATTCGTTTGGTTTGTACATGACGAACATGTACATGTCTAACATTGTTATCGGAAGTTGTCGATGACAATGTTTTTATGTAATCATTCAATATCTTGCCCAAAATCTGAAGGCAAAAGATCAGATTAAAATTAAAGTAGGCAACAAACGTTTTCCATCTTCAAACTTCTTTCAAAATAATCGAAAAATAAAGAAATAGAGATATTGACTATGTAAAATACTATGACATTATCATTCATCCATGAGAGCGAGGTTATTGTTATCTTGACATCCCACAAGCCACATTGTGTGCTTCGAATTTTGAAATAAAAAAATAATGAGTTAATTGCTTTAAAATGAACGCAGCTAAGATGCAAGGGAGCCTGATAAACAGCAAATCATATTCCTTTTGTCTCCACTTCACCTGCATGTAAGCCTGTTACTTCATTTACTCATAATCTATCTTATGTTTAGATGTTGCATAATCGATGCACGTCATTGTTACAATCAAGTTTTTAAATAAAAAAAAACTAGTCGGGTATATTTTATTATATTGTCTGTACAAATTTTGCATGCACCTATTTATTAAAGAAAAAAATATATTGAAATAGAACTTTATTTTTTTTGTTATTAAAAAAAAGTTTAATGGGACAATCGGGATGGAGCTGCATAGGCATGACCATAGCTGTCTAGACCCGTGAGGGAAGCCCACCAGTGGGGTGTAGACGATGGAAAACTACAGACGCTCCCAAAAGTCGATTCAAGTCATAATCTAAATCTGAACCACAGTGCTATAACGTGAGAAAAATAAGACCACAGAAATTAAAGAAAATGCTAAACAAAACACAGTAAAGCACTAAAATATTATATTGAAGAGAATCTCTCTTCGATATTATGCTTGCTTCTTGTATTTTATGAAAACGACTGCTAAACATATGGACAACTGCAGCTGTGGCCCCGGTGAGTGTCCCACATTACAGACAGACAAAAAGAAAAGCCATTATAACTCCGATATGAAGTCAATGCTTCTGTACAATTACACATCTATGTTTGCTTAGATTAAGCTAGGTTAGGTTTAGATTCACGTGGCCCCATTCCAGAAGGTACACAATCCTATAAATATTGATTATTCCCCTGCCATGTTTGCAGACAATGAAACACAGTGCACCTATATATATCCACTGCCTAATAAAAAAAAATTGTTCAGATAAGATTAACGATTTTCTTTTTCGGTAAGTAAGAACAAATAGTTAACTTTTTTATTGCTTTTTTTTTTCATCCAAACGACAACTGCAGGCTGCTGGTAAACCTGCGGACAACTACAGCTGTAAATAAAAGACATAATAGTCTCTACATTGGATCCACAACAGGGTTAAACGGATCAGGCACTGTTAATTCGTGAGATTATAGATTAGAATTTCATAAACTTGGCACGGAAAGATTCATAGTTGCGGAGCAGGGGAGGAAGCAAAAAATTTTGTTAAGGAGGGTACAATAACATATTTTAATTTCTTTTAATAGAATGTAAAAGTTCATAGATATATATATTTATTAAAATTATATTTAATACTTTTTAAACATAGAAGATTAAAAATTGATATACTCATAAACAAAAAAATAATAATTAAAACTTCTTATTGAGAGTGCGACTAATTATTATTATTTATAATTGACTCTAATATGTTTTTATTATTTGAAAGAGTTACAAATTAATTTTATCAACAATATTTCTTTTATATATAAAATCGGGATAACGATCTTCAATTTATGATCCTATAGTTTACTACATAACGACACACATTTTTATACATTAACAAAATAACTCTACAATTTAAAAAAATTATAAAATAATATCAATATATTTAAAATATATTCGGACACGTCTAAAAGTTAACAATTATATTAGTTGTACCTAATTTGATATTTAATTGATGGAGATCCAATAGTTTGTGACCATTGAATAGATAGTAGAGTTTGTGACCATTAAATATTAAAACTCATTATTATACTTAAATATCATAATGTATTAGGTCTTTAAATTAAGGTTCAATAAAATTGTTCAAAAAGTTAACAATCATTTAAGTAGAGGTTTATTTAAATTAATATTACCAAAACACAATATTAGGGTGAATACAATTAAATATGTTTAAATTTTATTTCAAAAAATATATACTTAATATGAAGAAAAAAGAATTGAGGGGACATGTGCTCACCCTAACCCAAGTGGGGGCTCCGCCCCTGTTGTAGAGGATAAAGTCGGAATTTCAATATAATTAGATATAATAACCAATCAATTAAGACTAGTCTGATTGATAGCCCTTGACTTTTCTAAATGGTAAGTTAATGGGTTAATCCTTAACTATTATATGATTCCATATGTTCGGTTCTTCTCCTGTGATTGTTTTGTTGATACACTATTACACATTTCAAAAAAGAAAAACAAAAGTATCATTGTGTGCTACTCAATTTTGAATTAGTTTGGTTAGGCTTATATTTACTCTTGCAGCCACAGAATGAATTACTCTTGCAATACCCGTGGAGTCAGGGTGTAAGGAATATTATAATAAATTTTTTAGTCTCGATTTGAATGATATGTATTTAACTGAACTAAG
The DNA here is from genome assembly GCA_963454935.2 of Ilex paraguariensis. Lineage (NCBI taxonomy): Eukaryota > Viridiplantae > Streptophyta > Magnoliopsida > Aquifoliales > Aquifoliaceae > Ilex > Ilex paraguariensis. The sequence goes on along the minus strand of CAUOFW020005693.1, from coordinate 14,710 downwards.
AAGCAAGTGAATCAATGAAAATATTCATAAATTGGTCCAAATACACCTAATCATAATACCAAAATAATATTTTATATATCAATAATATTTTAGAGATGTATCTTTGATACGTCAAACTTTGGACAATTTACTTGTGATAAATTAAATTGTTCATATATCTATGATTTGTTCAATAGGCTTGTGACGCATTGAACTTTTTATTTTATCTATTTTTGAATATATACGGTCATTGCCACTGAGGTTGACTATAACTAAATACATTAATTATCCAAATAACTATGGATAAATTTCTTTAAAAAAAATTAGCATTGGAATAAAGAATTTGTGCATCAATGCTTTAAGTTACAAAAACAATCCCAGCAAAGTTGCAGAGTTTACCCGAGTAATATGGGTTTAACTTGGGCGGGTCAAATTTAAATTCAATCCGAGTTTAACCTGAAAAAAAAGGATTTGACTTAAATTTTTAATACTTAGATTAAAATATAGTAAAAAAACTCCAACCCGAATTGAATTCAGGCAAGTCTCGAGTTGAGTTTTTGAGTTGTCGGATTCAACCCGAATATTAAAATCGGGTTGAACCCAAATATACATAAATATATAAATATATTTAACTAAAATTAGTATTTATCTTCACTCGTCATAGTCCAGACTTTCACTTCACTTCTACGCCTCCATCACTCTTAGATCCCTTTATCACTTGTCCCTCGTTTCTCATCAGATCTCATACTCTAAAGCTCCCTCTCTCACTCGTTTAAGTCTCGTCTCAGACTTTCAGTATCTCTCTCTCTCACTTGTCACTCCTCTCTCTTTTATCAACTCAAATTAAGTAATCTAAATCCAGTCCAATTTTTAACCCGAAATCAGACCGAATTAAGTAATTCAAATTTAACTCGAGTCCGTCCAAATTAAAATTGGGCAATACTCGAGTTTATGTCGAATTAAAATTAGAGTTTGAATTGAAGATTATATACCTAAAATTAAATTAAAATTGACCTCTCCACCTACTTAACCCATCGGAGTTACCCCCTACTGAGTGACAGGTTATGAATTGCCAGTTATAAACCAAGAAATTATAAGCATCCAACGTGCACAGTAAAAAAAAAATTTGGGGGTAACACGAGAAATATTTAATTTATCATCAACGAGTAAAGACGCGCTTATATCGCTTAGATTCGTGAGTCCAAGTATAACAAAAAATAAACCCCGAGGTATATGAACTTGAATCATTAACCTAAATATGACAAAGTCTTTATAAGATAAAGTATATCATTGAGTCAAAAGTGCTTTAGAGTGAGCATCTTCAAGAAATGAGCTATAGGACAAAATCTTCAAATTTTAGTTATTTAACCCAAAAATTCTATTTCAATAAATTATCTTCAAAACATATAAAATAATATTTTACTACACCGATATGTAAAATTTTTTTATAATATTTTCTCTCTCGTCCTCTCGTTTCCTCTGTTCTCTTTTTTTTTTCATTTCACTATTCTCAAAAAGAAATAATACAAAAGAAATAAGAAATAATATTTAAAAAAGTAATTAAAAATATAAAAAAATCTATTAGAGTGTATGTTGAAAAAATAAGAGTAGCTAAAATTAAAAATCTCTAATAACTTCTATTATTAGAGATGCTCTTAGTTTGCAGGTGTGATTTACATCTCACAAAATTATAATTTCATCTTACGAATCTTAGTTTTAAATTTGGGTTTGGTAATTTTTCCCTAGATGATAGGGCACACAGCTGTGGCATGGTAGCTTGACCAGCTGGGCGGTCCCAAGTCACGAGTATTCAATGTGGTCACCAAAGAGCGATTGCTCAATAACCAATGCCCCACCGGCCAATTGTTGACTCTCAGCCGGACTGTCGTTCACTGTTATCAATAAAAACTTACAGCTCTGTAGTCTCCAGCTTGTAAATCCTTTCTTCTACTTCCAACTTAACGTTTCCAAATTATGGTATTGAATTTTTTTAATTATTATATTTTTTACCGAATTTTTTTCTTCCATGGTTGCCATAGACTTTCCAATGAGAGGAAGGTTGAGTTTAACCTTAGGAATAATAATTGAATATGATAGATGGATTCATATATTAATTCAAATTCAATTTATAAAACTCTTAATTTGAGTTTAATTCAAATTCATCATTCATTCGGTCTATATTTTTCATTTGAATATGATTGAACTCAAGTTCAATTTGAATTACATCACTCTATGCTTGATTTTTTATATTAGAATTTAATAATTGTGTTTAAGTCAAAAGTTGATTATTCATTCACAAAAAATCATATTGAAATTTGAGCTCAATTCCCAAATTAAATAATATACGCTGAAAACAAAATTACAAAACGCAATAATTACCGAACAACTTCTGAGTTATTACAGTTGGACTAAATTGTCCCGTGGTCTGTGGGTCCCATTGTTAAAAAAAAAAGTTGGACTTAAACTTTTTTCAAGTACCAAAATGAAGGAAGCTGTATTGCATTTTGTTCTGTAGCTAACAAGCATATTAAAGGCAACACCTAACCTAATGGACCTGCCATTTTTAAAATAAACGCGGTTGACTTGAGAGTACCTTAATTGGATCTGTCTTCCTCTCACCCATATGCATGCCAACTAATGGCACAGAATGCTCTCTCTCTCTCTCTCACACACATTTGCTAAGCAATGGTATGGCACAGAATATAGTGTCTCTTTCCTGGCTGGTTCGCTACTACATGTATTGATATACAAAATGCAAAGTCAGACTCTCAAGAGATCTATATAAATACCCACCCACTACACAACCATTTCACCCACCCAAGTTCCCCTATCTCATCAGCTTCCTTCTTCTCTTTCCCTTTCAAGGAAAACATTTTCTGGTTCTGGTTTGAAAATGGCTTTTTTAGCTTTCACCCAAATCATTCTACAACTCTTCTTCCTGGTCTCACTCTTCGATGGCTCTTTTGCATCAAGAAAACTCACAGAGTTGGTCCAAGAACCGCAAGCCCAGCTCTTGAAATACCACAATGGCCCTCTTCTTTTCGGAAAAACTTCCATCAACCTCATTTGGTACGGCAAATTCAAGCCATCCCAAAGAGCAGTCATCTTCGATTTCATCACCTCACTGTCATCTTCATCATCTCAAAGCCAACCCTCCGTCGCCACATGGTGGAAGACCACTGAGAAATACTACCACCTCGCCAATGCCAAGAGACCTTTATCGCTGTATCTGGGTGAACAAATACTCGACGAAAGCTACTCGCTTGGAAAGTCGCTCACACAGAAACAATTGGTACAGTTGGCTTCAAGGGGTGGACAAAGATACTCCATCAACGTTGTATTGACAGCCTCTGATGTAACTGTTGATGGGTTTTGTATGACCAGGTGTGGGACCCATGGATCGTCCAGGAGTGCTCCTGTGAAGGGTAAGGATTACAGGTTTGCCTATATCTGGGTAGGTAACTCGGAGACTCAGTGTCCTGGTTACTGTGCTTGGCCGTTTCATCAACCTATTTACGGACCACAAACCCCACCCCTGGGTGCACCCAATAATGATTTGGGTTCGGATGCAATGGTTATAAACTTGTCTAGTCTTTTGGCTGGGACTGCCACGAACCCTTTTGGAAATGGCTACTATCAGGGACCTTCGGGTGCACCACTTGAGGCAGCCTCAGCTTGTCCCGGAGTCTATGCTAATGGGGCCTACCCAGGCTACGCTGGGGACTTGTTAGTTGACCCCACAACTGGTGCTAGCTATAATGCGCATGGAGTCAATGGGAGGAAGTACTTGCTTCCGGCTTTATATGATCCTTCAACCTCTTCATGTTCCACTTTAGTCTAAAACAATATTAGTCCACTGTGTATAGAACAAGGCATTAGTAGGATGTGCACCGTGATAAAAATATAGAAGAATTCATTTATTTGTTCATTTGTCTTCCACTAATTAATAGAACAGTGAAATACTCGGGTTTGATTCAATTTCAAGCATTTAAGTGCCCTCTTATCATAGACATTTAGTGAATTAAATGAAAATACAATGAAAAAAATCAGCACCATCAATTCGTTAGTGTGCAGGGGTGATTACTTTCTTAATATCATTGGTAAAGTCAGACTACATGCAGTAGGAGGTCGGAAGTTGAAAATTGATTATCCAAATTAAGATGAGTGAAAAAAATTGCTATATTATATTGGCTACAATACTTTTGGAACGGCCACCAAAAATTCCCTTAATAGTAAAAATTACAAGTCATTTCATTTTAAACATCTTATTTGCTATTAAGTACAAGTTTAAATATTTTAATGTTTAAGGACTATTTTTATACGAAAAAAAAACTTTTTTCTTTTTGCTCATGAAGATATGGGCAGAAAGGATAACAGTAAAAACAGCTATAAAAAGACCAAAAGAAAATTCCCTAATACTAAATATTTCCTGTTGGTTTTTTTTTATGGAGTCTAGTTTGTATATGTGATCCGGATGATGACCCGACCCGAAGTAATGTTGTGCGATTTTTAATGGAAAATTTTCTGAGGCTTAGTCAATGGAGCGAAGGCTCAAGCCGTAGCGCTCATGGACAAGCCTCGTGGGGGTTCAGGGGCAACGCCCCCGAAGAAAAATTTTTTTTGGGCCCGTTATACAGTCCAGTGCGTAGGACATATAAACCCTGTTGTTTTGGTGATTAGTGTTAATCGTGGATTGTACATCCGCTCTCTGTATTCAACTCTCTCAATAGT
>CAUOFW020005693.1:0-5000 GCA_963454935.2 Ilex paraguariensis | reverse complement strand
TTTTTTGGTGCCAGAAAAATCTGCAAATTTGTTCTTCAAGTGGGTAATATTTCTTCACTTGATATTTGGGTTTCTTGCGGTTTGTTCTTGGAGATTTGGTTCACTTATTTTGTGAGGTATTTTCCTCTTGTGATTTACACCTTGGTGTGTTTGTAAGGCTTATGCCTTTTGGCCACTTTGTAATCTGATTTGGTGATAGTGGAAGAAACTAACCTACCGGTCGTCGTGGATGTACCTCAAGTTATTTGAGGGAACCACGTAAATCTTGTGTGCTTATTTATTTTCTGTTATTTTATTTATATTGCTTCCATTGATTTACACTTGTGGGAAAGCCTATTTTCCCAACATCTGGTATCAGAGCAATTGGTTAATTCGGTTTCGATTCGTTATATTTCTGTGTGTGAATTATGGACGGCAACGTTGGACGTATGGTTAGTTTCAATGGCACAAATTGGGTGACTTGGAAAACTAAAATGGAAGATCTTTTATTTTGTAAAGATTTAAATGGACCCATAGAGGGTGATAGTGGCAAACCGGAAGGGAAGAAAGATGACGAGTGGAAAAAGCTAGACCGGAAAGCTGTCGGTTTTATTCGGCAATGGATTGATGATAGTGTCTTTCATCATGTCTCTACAGAAAAATCTGCACATGGTCTTTGGACCAAATTGGAGAGTTTGTATGATAGAAAGACAGCAGTGAATAAAGCTTTTTTATTTCGAAAGCTTGTGAACTCTAAATATAAGGAGGGTACTTCTATTGCAGAGCATTTGAATGAGATTAAGAGCATTGTGAATCAGTTGGCCGCCATGAAAATTACTTTTGATGATGAGTTGCAAGCTTTGTTACTTCTTAGTTCACTTCCCGAAAGCTGGAAAACTTTGGTGGTCACAGTTAGTAACTCCGCACCTGATGGAGTGGTAACAATGAGTCAAGTTACCAGCAGTTTGTTGAATGAAGAAACAAGAAGAAAATCATCAGGTTCTTCTTACTCCGAGGCACTTGTAATGGAAAACCGGGGGAGAGGCAGGAGTAAGAGTAGGGTTCCGCACAACCGTGATAAATCTAGAGGTCGTTCAAGCTCGATGTCAAAAAAGGATGTTGAATGCTATTATTGTCACAAGAAAGGGCACATGAAGCGGGAATGTAGAAAACTCAAGTTTAAGGAGCAGAACAAAGAGAAAAATTCAGAGAAAAAGCAAATTGATACAGCTGTAGTTACCGATGATGAACTCATGATTATCCGTGATGATGCTAGCGTTAATTTGATTGGCCAAGAGACGGATTGGGTAATTGATTCTGGAGCTTCATTTCATGTTACTTCGCGGGCTGATTTCTTTACTTCTTACTCACAAGGTGATTTTGGGAATGTCCGTATGGGAAATGAAGATGTGTCAAAAATTGTCGGCATGGGTGACATTTGCTTGGAAACAAATATTGGATGCAAATTGCTGCTTAGAGATGTGAGGCATGTACCAGATATTCGACTCAATTTAATCTCTGCTGGAAAGTTAGATGATGAAGGCTACATCAACAATTTCAGTAATGGAAAATGGAAGCTCTCCAAAGGTTCTCTAGTGGTAGCAAAAAGAAAGAAGACTTGTTCTCTTTACACTATGCAAACAAAAATCTGCAAGGGTGTTGTGAATACCTTAGAGAATGACTCATCCACTGATTTATGGCATAGAAGGCTTGGACATATGAGTGAAAAAGGATTGCAAGTTTTGTCCAAGAAAGAGCTTCTAGTGGGGATAAAAGGTACGCCTTTGAAAACTTGTGTTCATTGTTTCCATGGTAAACAAAACAGAACATCATTCCGTAGAAACATTGCATCTAGAAAATCTCATGTTTTAGATTTGGTACATTCTGATGTATGTGGTCCTTTGAAAGTTAGGACACTTGGTGGTGCTCTATACTTTGTCACTTTTATTGATGATCACTCTAGAAAAGTTTGGGCTTATACACTGAAAACTAAAGATCAAGTTCTAGATGTGTTTAAGATTTTTCAGGCCAAGGTTGAAAGAGAAACAGGTAGACAGTTGAAATGTGTTCGCTCGGATAATGGTGGTGAATATATTGGACCATTTGATCAGTATTGCACAAATCATGGTATCAGGCATGAAAAGACAGTTAAAAAGACACCTCAACAGAACGGGGTTGCAGAGAGAATGAATCGCACCATTCTTGAGAGAGTCAGATGTTTGCTCTCACATTCTAAATTGCCAAGATCCTTTTGGGGTGAGGCAATGAGGACCGCAGTTGATCTTATCAATTTGTCTCCTTCAGTTCCGTTGAATGGTGATGTGCCAGAGAAAGTTTGGACAGGGAAGGAAGTCTCCTATGATCACTTGAGGGTATTCGGCTGCAGAGCTTTTGTTCATATTCCAAAAGATGAAAGGTCCAAGCTTGATCCAAAAGCAAAGCAATGCATATTTCTTGGCTATGGGCATGAAGAATTTGGATACAGGTTGTATGATACAGTTGACAAGAAAGTTGTCAGAAGCCGAGATGTTGTTTTCTTGGAAGATCAGACTATTGAAGACATCGACAAGCTTGAGTCAGCTGAGTCTAGTACTGATGATCTTGTTGATTTAGATCCTCTCAATCCCTCTGCTGTTCATGATATTGATGAGGAAGTGCAAACACCTCATGATGATGCAGCAGAAGATGATGTTGAGCCAGAGATTGAGGGGGAGCAACCACCCCAAGAGCCACTACCACAGACACCGTTAAGGAGATCTACTAGAGAAAAACAGTCATCCAGAAAATATTCTTCAAATGAGTATGTGATGATATCAGATCAGGGGGAGCCAGGGACTTATCAAGAAGTCTTGAAGCATGAGAACAAAACTGAATGGTTCAAGGCAATGAAAGAGGAAATGAAGTCTTTGCATGAGAATCACACCTATGATTTGGTGAAGCCGCCTAAAGGGAAGAAAATTTTGAAAAATAAATGGGTCTTCAGACGAAAGAATGATGGGAACAGTTCTCAACCGAGATTCAAGGCACGACTTGTCGTGAAAGGTTTTGATCAGAGAAAGGGAGTTGATTTTGATGAGATCTTCTCACCAGTTGTGAAGATGTCCTCCATTCGAACTGTGCTTGGTATAGCTGCGAGTATGAATTTAGAAGTTGAGCAGCTTGATGTGAAGACCGCATTTTTGCATGGTGACTTAGAAGAGGAAATTTATATGGAGCAACCTGAGGGCTTCAAAGATAAGGGTAATGATCAGTTAGTTTGCAAATTGAAGAAGAGCTTGTATGGATTGAAGCAAGCACCGAGGCAGTGGTACAGAAAATTCGATGCTTTCATGAGTGAGAATGGGTATTCAAGAACCACTTCAGACCATTGTGTGTTTGTGAAGAAATATAAAGATGGTAATTTTATTATTCTCTTGCTTTACGTTGATGATATGCTTATTGTGGGCCAAGACACGAGTAAGATTAGCAAGTTGAAGTCAGAGTTGAGTAAGTCCTTTGCCATGAAGGATTTGGGTCCAGCAAAGCAAATTCTTGGGATGAGAATTGTTCGTGACAGATCACATGGGCTGATTTGGTTATCTCAAGAGAATTATATTAAAAAGGTTCTTGAGAGGTTCAATATGGACAAAGCAAAGCCTGTTAATTGTCCACTTGCAGGCCACTTCAAACTAAGCTCAAGTCAGTGTCCTACAAGTGATGAAAAGAAAAATGAGATGCAGAAAATTCCCTATGCTTCAGCAGTGGTTCTTTGATGTACGCCATGGTTTGTACTCGACCGGATATTGCTCACGCAGTTGGGGTTGTCAGTCGATTTTTGTCTAATCCAGGGAAAGAACACTGGGCAGCAGTGAAATGGATTATGAGGTATCTTCAGGGCACTTCAAAGATGAGTTTGTGTTTTGGTAAAGGCGAGCCTATTCTTGATGGGTTCACAGATTCTGATATGGCTGGTGATGTTGATAGTCGAAAATCTACTTCTGGTTATTTGATTACTTTTGCAGGGGGAGCAGTGGCATGGCAATCAAGATTACAGAAATGTGTTGCTCTCTCCACCACAGAAGCTGAGTTCATCGCCATCACTGAAGCTTGCAAAGAATTATTGTGGTTGAAGGAATTCTTACAAGAGTTGGGTTTGAAACAAGAAAGGTATGTCCTTCATTGTGATAGTCAGAGTGCAATCCACTTGAGCAAGAATTCTTCATTTCATTCGAGATCGAAACATATTGATGTTAGATATCATTGGATTCGTGATGTCTTGAATGATAAGTTGTTACAACTTGAAAAAATTCACACTGATGATAACACTTCGGATATGTTAACTAAGGCATTGACTAAGGACAAGCATGAGAAGTGTCGACTTTTGGCGGGAATGGTCGAATCCTCCACATAAGTCGGGAGGGGGAGAATTGTTGGTTTCCCTCCTTTGTGGGACTCATCAATTTGCTAATTTTTTGGTTGGTGGCCTACCCGTGTAGGACTCTTATCCAAGACTTGGTTTGGAGTCTTCTAGTTAAAAAGGAATTTGGCAGCCACCAAAGACTATAAGTTTTGTCCTTTTCTTTGGTTCATTTTCTCGGTTGGTTTGGCAAGAAGACATATTTTCGGCAGTCTTTGGTTCAACAAAAATTCAGCCTTCTTCTTCTCCTTTTTGGTGCCAGAAAAATCTGCAAATTTGTTCTTCAAGTGGGTAATATTTCTTCACTTGATATTTGGGTTTCTTGCGGTTTTTCTTGGAGATTTGGTTCACTTATTTTGTGAGGTATTTTCCTCTTGTGATTTACACCTTGGTGTGTTTGTAAGGCTTATGCCTTTTGGCCACTTTGTAATCTGATTTGGTGATAGTGGAAGAAACTGACCTACCGGTCGTCGTGGATGTACCTCAAGTTATTTGAGGGAACCACGTAAATCTTGTGTGCTTATTTATTTTCTGTTATTTTATTTATATTGCTTCCATTGATTTACACTTGTGGGAAAGCCTATTTTCCCAACAGCAAGAGCTGTGCTGTATTGTTTGCACCTCT
>CAUOFW020005692.1:0-26359 GCA_963454935.2 Ilex paraguariensis | reverse complement strand
AAAATAATTACAATTACCACACCTTAGTTGTTCTAGAACTGACTATGATTAATCATAAAGAAAGGAAAATGTGGTGAGGAACCCAAAAAAGGGATGAATGACATTGAATGAAAAAAAAAACATAAAAAAATCCAATAAAGGAGAAAAAAGAGGTGGAAGAAGAAAAAGAAAAAGAAAATGTTAAGGAAAAGGAGGGAAAAGAAACAAAGAGTGAGGTGGATGTGATAAGCTGAAAATTTCACAAAAATGGAAAATTGTTGACAATAAGGTCATGTCTCGGAATAACCCTCTTTGTTGTCCTCTTTCCTTCGTTTCATTTGCCTCAATATCACCCAAAGGCCCCATTATAACCCTTGAAAGTCCTAAATGATCTAGAGAAAGCATGGGGAAGGCACACTTTTAAAGAAAAAGAAAAGTTAAATTTGCTATCTATCTAGTGTCCTAACATTCCATTCATGAGATTATGTCAAGGTTCTTTCATTTGTATACTTGTGCTTCAATTTTGGATTATATGTGAGTATTTTGGTTTTTGCACAAGATTTAATGTCAAATATACACATGGAAAGCATGTTGGAATAATCATTGAGTTATTCATTTTTTAGAGAAACCCCTTGGTGAGTTTTGCATCAAGCTGAATTTGGATAGCTAAGTGAATGTGGATTTCGTTGAGTAAATGCTTAAATTACATATTCATTTCACACACACACGAGTTTTGAAAGATACTCTAGAATAACATTTAAGTCTATGATGCAATTCTTGTGTGATTAGTTTAGGTGCATTGGACAAAACTATTTTCGACATCCCAGTGCTAGTTAGGATAAAGGCATATGTTTCAAATTTTGGATATGACAAAAAAGGTACCTTCACTGGAAACCTTCACGAGATAAAAACTCGTTCACTAGGGATCACCTAGGGGGTTTAAAGGTTTGTTGCATATGTCAAATGCAATAGCGGAACTAGAATAGGTTTATTTTTGTTTGCCTAATTTTTATATTTAGTTTGCTAGGGACTAGCAAAGCTTAAGTTGGAGGTGTAATGAGTGTGTAATATTTCATATTTAACAGCCTCATTACATGCATTTTAACTCAACTTTACATTTAATTAGTTAGAGTTCATTGAAGTTGTGAATAATGTGGAATTTTCGATGTTACAGGAAATCATTGGGTAAATGATGACTTTTGGAACCCTCCAACTATGTGTGGGTGAGTGGTGAATATATGGACACATTACATAAGGATTTGGAGGCTTAAAAGTGAAAGAATTTAAGGAGGTATCGGTGCTTGGTAACATAGGTACCGACACCCACACCATTTGGTAGCAGTACCTATGTATTCTCCATTTTGTTACCATGATCCACTTTGAATCTGAAAAAGTTTAAAACATGAAAGTTGTACGTCTGGATGTCCTCTATATTGTGCCAAAATTTCAGCTCAATCAAACAGTTGGACCAAACGTTATGACAAATTTATGAAAACTGGTTCTGAGTTTTCATCCCCCTTAAGACCTTCTAGAAGGTTTGCATACTGGAAAAAACCTTCCAGAAGGTTTTGCTTCAACCTTCCGAAAGATTTGACCTAGAAACGCTAGACACCTACAACTCAAACTCCATTTGCTTGGGGGTTCCACATATGATTCTCCCACACATGCCCTGACATATTCTACATATATACATGTCTACCTACACCCTAAAGTCAGCTTTGAAAGATGGAAGATAAGAAAGGAGGAGAGAGAAGGAAAGAGGCATGGTGAGTGCAGGTTATGCTTGTCCTAGCCTATCCAATGCATCATCTCACCTCCCACTGATGGGAGGCCTGCACACATAAGCTAGAGGAGCCTCATGGACAAAAATACATTAATTCATGCACCATTTATTTAGCTTCACACAAGCTTTTGAAGAGGAGGAAGCTACCTAAGCTTAGGAGTAGTATAGAGAGAGAAGCTCCCAAGGAAGAAGATAAAGTTCTAGAGAGAGAAAGTTAGGTTTTTGCATTTTCTTCTCCATTTCAGTTGTAGTAAGCTTTAAATCACTTGTAATCTTTATTTGTTGCACTTTAATCTCTTTTATTTCAAGTGTATTAAAGTTTAACTACATTTTCTAGCATTTCAAGTTTTAAATTTGGGTATTTCCTTCAATATTTGTATTTTGACTATGAATGTCATTTCTCTTGTAGTTTAACTCTTTTCTTGCATTAATACAAGCTCCATGTTTCATTTCTTCACCATGTCTCTTTATATTATAAATGTTTTTGTTTTAACTATGGATAGCTAAGTTTTTAGTTGGCTAATCCAAGGGAGATATCCTCTTGGGTATGCTAAATCAACTCTTCATCATTATTCCTTGTAGTGTAAGGTGTTAGGTTTGACTAGGTTGAGTGCGGACGTGGTTGTGAGCTCTTGATACACCGTAGACTTGTCACGGGGTATACTTGAGCTTACACCTCCACATTAGTCCTTCACTTCCTACGAATCAATCAAGCATCGAGACACATTGGTATAATATTTTGAGTTGATTGGCATTCCCATTGGAAAGACCTCTTCGGATTAGCTAACCTTGTTTTCATTGTTTTTTTTATCAAAAACTCCACTCACCCAAACACAAAACTACAAAATTTTACACTTTTTATTTCTTTACAAAATCACATTTACCACAATTTGACCTTCCTTTCCTGAGAAAATGACCTTGGAATACCCATTCCAAGTAAAACACGAGACTCAAAATTCTCTCTTCGCTTGGAGAGCAATTTTGCACACACACACACATTTTGTTCATCCACACACGTTTTTCCCATTTCTTGCATTGAACCTGAGGGAGAGTGACACTCATCTAATCATATAAGTCATATACACATGACTGGGTGATATTCGGAGATTAGGGTGAACACAATCAAACATTAGGCTTAGAAGAGTTGAAGCCTACTTCGATTACTCTCCAACTTTCAGACTGGAGTGTGAACATGCCGAAGGGCATGGTGGAAGATATATTGGTTCAAGTAGACAGGTTCTACTTTCCTGTTGAGTTTGTAGTTCTTAATACTATACCTGGTGCTAACCTTTTAGCACAAATTCTAGTAATTTTAGGATGGTCATTTTTAGCCACATGAAATGCATTGATAAATTGTCATAGTGATGTCATAAAATGTTCATTTGGAAATATGAATACTAAATTTAACATTTTTCATTTCGTTAAGTAACCAGGTGGTGAGGGAAAATTCTGTGAGGTGTAGGAAGTGGAAGAGATTGTAGAGGAAATATTGATTAAGTCTATTTGTTCTGACCCTTTGCAAGTTGGTTTACTTAATTCCATTTATGATAATGAGAAATCTGACACTATTTTTTATACTGATTTTCTGAATTCTTCACAAAAGTTGTGTAGGGATGAGAAAAAGATAAAAAAGAAAAAGTTCATTGAAGGAGCCAAGTCCCGATGGGAGTTGGGCAATGGGCAATTGGAGCCCAGATGATCCTTTTATCAAAAACAAAAAATTTTGTACATAATAGTTTTAGTTTTTATTTCTTTATTTTTTTTATGTAAAAAAATATTTTCTTTGTTTTTCAGTTAATTATTTTAGTTAGAAGATTTTCTCCATGTGTTTTCCTTCTCTTATCTTTTTTCATTTTTCTCATTACATTGAGGACAATGCATGACTTAAGTTAGGGGGTGAGGGTTACACCACTGAAAAGAATTCAAAAATTAAAAAAAAATATGTCTATTTGGATTTTATTGTTGTTTCTTATTGCTATGAAGTTTGGAATTGCTATTAGGAAACTCAGATTGATTACATAGTAGTACTCTATAGGATTTTATTCTATGTTTTAGTATCATACTTATGTTTATATTTGAAAATCAAAAACTATATCCACAATGAGCTTGTTAATTTTGGTGATTTATTGAATGATGTTTATATTTTGAAAAAACTTGACATCTATAATGGAGATGCATGGATTAACCTTTAAGTTTTGTACCTATCATTTTTGGAGGGTTGAAATACATTTACTCAAGAATATTTGTTTGACTTCAATTTCATTCAATAATCTCATTATTTTGCCTTAGTTAGGAGCATATGGGTGAATTAGTTGATTATATCTCTAGAATAAGCAACACTCTTTCATGCTTCCTGGGAGATGATTTTAGGTCATTCTTGATCTATTTGAGTCTTAAGCCTGTTCTTTCATTTATTTGACCTTAGAAACCGTGATTAAGGTTTAATGAATTTTCATTTCTTTGCTATGAATAATCACCAACCCAAGCTTAAAGATGTATATCTTACCTTTGTTATCCCTGAATGTGTATCTACTTGCTATATGTTGGGAATTATGGTGGAATGCTCAATTATGAAAAAAAGAAAAAATGTATAAGGATGACAAAATGATGAAGAAAAAGGTTTGAAGGAACTTTAGAAAAAAGTTAGAACTTTAAAAGAAAAGTCCAATTGTTGAAAAAAATGAAAAACAGAGTGTGTGTGAAAGCCAAAGGCTGTTTGAAGAAGAATAAAGGATATATGATTTTATGTTTTATCAAAAGAAGAATGTAAGGGGGTGTTTGGCATGGGAGGATTTGGTTGGATTGGATATTGATCTCAATCTCATCCAACTCAATCCAAAGTAATCCGGCCTATTCTAGATCATGTCAACATTATCCAATCCAATACTTGATTTCAATCCAAAGTAATCTAGCCTATTCTAGATCCTGTCAACATTATCCAATCCAATACTTGATTTCGATAGAAAAAATGGGAACCGTGGACCTCATGCACATGTTCAAATAAATCTAAATGAAATGATCATTGCACCCTTTGCAAGAAAATGTAATATAATTCTAAACTATGTTTGGATAGGTACATTGGGTAAGTAAAATTAGTTTGGATTAGTAATTTTTTTTTTTGGAAACAATGACTAATAACAATTTTGAATGCCATAAATTAAGTTATAATTATTTGAGTGTACACAATTTTAATATTTCAATATTGTTTTATCCGTTAGATAAACTACACAAGAAAGAACAATTTTTAAATTTTGTATTTTTGTTTCAACACATAATTTATGACAAAAATTGGAAAGGCTTCAAATGTAGACAGAGACAAAGAGGGGGAGAGAACAAAACAAAAAAACACAAACAAATATTTTAAACGATAAAAAAAAAAATTGTGCCCATTGTCGAACAAGGCCTACACGTCGAAAAAACATACGAGAGAGAAATCCATCTTACCCATAACAAATCCATAACAGCCCCAATTCACAAGTCTCAAATGCAAACACAATAGCCCCATTGCTTCTCCTGCCCATAACCAATGGCATAAACCCAAATGGGTCTCTCAAACCAACCATGGGGCTACTAGTATAATTCTTCCTATCTTATCGTGGCCAAGAAATAATTGAGCACAAAATCATAAATCTAGAAGTGTGAGCTTAAACGACGTAACCGGCAACTCCTCTCTCTTTGAAGACATAGAAGATACCCCCCCCCCAAACACTGGTGACTAACAAAAGAAATTTTTCGTTCACGGCAACAATTCCGACACCTTATGGGTGTGCAAGGTAGAAGAGCATTTTGGGGGCGACAAAGAAGGGTTCGAGGGATGGGGATTTTTCGGGGGGAGAGAGAGAGAGAAATGGGTTTGGCAAAGAAATGGGTGCTTGCTCTTTCTTTCTCTGAGCCAAAGAAAGACAGAGCAAGCACCAGGAAAGAGACTGATAAGGAGAGAGAGAGAAGGAGAGAAGCATACCTACTTTTTCTTCCACAGTGCACCGTTAAGAGAGAGAGAGGTGAGACCAGTGGGTTGGGTGAAATGAATTGGCAGGAAAAAAAAAAGTTAAAAATACTAATCAACTGCAGGGGTGTTTTCATAAAATACCGATCAATCCAATCAACAAAACTTGAATCCCACATGTCCCATGGGTTACACATATCCGCTTCAGAAGGGATATTGGTTCCGATCTATTTGAATCCTACATGTTCCATGTATTCAATGCCAAAGATTATCCCACGTTATTTTGTGGATCCAAAGTTGGGTTTTGTGGGTCCTTGGATTATTTTATTCAATTTAACTTGTCTTATCCCCCTTTATCCCTCAAACCAAACACCTCCTAAGTATTTAATAAAAAATATGTCGATAGGATAACTTCTTTTGAATCCTCGTTACCCTTCGTTTCTTTATCCTTCACCAAAGGTTACATTACAACCAGACAAAGTCCTATATATTGATAAATCAATAGGTTCTAGGGGAATAGGAATCACAAGATGGTAACTTTTGGATTTAGGGTTGTGGTATGAACTATAAGGTTTAAGAGACAAGAATTTAGCTCACAAAAGAAATACCCTAGATTAGAAAACGCTCCCTCTATTTATAGGTTCGGAAGAGGGTTATCTTGGAGGCCAAGAAAACACAAATTCACGAGCAGACACTTGAGTAATGGGAGGGCGTCAAAGAAAAGTGGACACAGGAATGAAAAATTAATTCCAAACCGACATAGGAAAGCAAGACCGCTCGAGTGACCTTTGAGACCCCTACTTCTCCTCTGTTTAGCCTTTGTCCAATTGCTTTCTAAGTTATTAAGAGTCCGCTCTAGCGAAGGTTAGCAAACATAGGGTTATCCCAACTAGTTTTTTAAGACTAAAACCAAGCAAAAAATTTATCCACTTGATTAATAAAGGATGTTGTTCAAGAGAGGTCCAATAATGACTCAAATCTATGTTTTCAAAACATACAAAAGATTTAGAATTTTTTTTTAAGAACACCTAAGAGTTATACTAAAATTAATTACCGATTCTATTTTAACACTAATCCTCCTAAGCCTATTAAACCAAATGATCATCTTAGGTTTCTAGGTCATTACTTTGTCCTACGTAAGAAGGTGCATATAAAGTACTTTTGATATAGGTTTGACGCATGATCTCCTCTTTTTAAATGGCACTTTCGTATCTTCATCGTTATAACATCATGACAATGGAATAGGCTAAGATTTACAAGAATTTTACGAAATCAATCAATTACAAAATATGATCAAACACTATTTTGAACATCCTGTGGTAGCACTACTCCGTTAACGTTATCATTGAAAGGAAGATATAGCTTAAATTTTTTACCTACTGTTAGAGTCAAGTTTTCACTCATTATCAATATCGTGATTCTTCCCTCGAACAATTATTATGTTTATATTGTAGAAGCAGATCCAACCAACTTGCTTTCGTAGGTTATGTTCGAACAATTAAAGCATATAGTTTTGGATTTTGTAAATAATGTTGTGAGTAGTTATCAGTTCTGATTTTTGTTAACATATTTATCCCTTATCTTTTTAAGGAATTATATTTAATTTTGCTTCTCTGGGCCCTTTGAATTCTCTCCATTCTTAATGGTGACCTGTTGGCCCGTGACATGGCTTCTCGGCTACACCACACGGGTACCTTTCTGTAGAGCTGGCCCAACTTAGCCCAAAAAACTTGATTGTGGGGCCTTCGAGAGGTTTGGGCCCCCGATCCTCAAGAATTGAAACAGAGTCATATGTTTTTAAATTTTTGAGTTATCTAAAAAGATTCATTCAGGTTGTATTTAAATATGTTTAGTCCTTTCATTTTGCTTCACCAAAATATTATTAAGCTCTTAAAGCATAATCATGTAGTGATGCAACTAGTTGTCAGCTATATTATTTACTAGGGATAAGTCGCGTCTAAAGACACGGTGCAACGTAAATCAACGGTTAATTATAAGTAAGCAATTATTATTTTATCGACCCAAAACCTCGCTAATTGATCTTTACGGTGCTTACTCTGTCAATTAGCTCCTTTATCCATAAAATAAAGTCCACTTATGCAGCAGCAAAGGCTTCATCGAAAGACCCCCGGCTACTGGGTCAGATTCCTCATCAAGGATTTTTGAACTGGTTCATGCTAAAATCTATTCCCAACCTTTACTTGATAGGGTTATTTCACCGGCTAGGGTCCCTCAATCAATCGAGAAGGTGAATATTAGTAGTCGTTAAATAAATCTATTTGAAACCGTCGATTGAACTTATTGAAATATGTTATTTTTTATATTATAGATATTAATTACTAAAAATAATTTGTTATCCCAATTTCTACTTAGACTCAATTTATGATGTTAAAATAGTAAATTTTAATTTGAACAATAAAATAAGAACTGTAATAAGGATCTTTTTAAACTTAAGTATAAATCTAAATTTCAACCCAATAGATCTATTTAAGTTTAAATAGATCCTTATTACAGTTCTTATTTCCAGGATCTAACTTAGGTATAAATCTAAATTTTAAACTTATATCCTGGAAATTTTTTTGGACAAATAGTAGTTTGTAAAGATTAAATTTTTTAAATTTATATCTTTAAAGATTAATTATTTTAAATTATACCCTAATAAAATTTATACGAACTATTACAATTTTCGTAAAAATAGTATTGCAATGTGAACCCTAGTCATACAATCTATTGCAATTTTCATGAAATTCATAGTCATGTGAGATGCTCATGATAACTTTTGTTAGATTATGACAAAAATCGTAAAAGATGTTGAGTCACATTTCTATCAATTTTATTGAGGGTATAATTTAAAATAATTTAACTTTAAAAGTATAAATTAAAAATTATATAATCTTTTATGGTTCAAATTGCCATTTTCCCAATGTTTTTTTTTTTTTTTGCCAAGGTTGAGAGGTTGACCCCTCCACCACCCTCATTAAGCCACCACGAATACAATCATCACCATAGCATAAGCCAATACCATCCACCGCCGCTCAGTTCACCGTCGACGAAATGACGAAACGTTCGGTGGACGACATCGGAACAGTATTGGAAACCGGCAAGAAGCCCGTCTTCCTCACCAAAGCGGAGCGCGAAAAACTAGCCCTCCAACGCCGAGATGAAGAAATTGCCGAACAGAAACGCCGTGCTCAACAGCCCCTCCCACAAAACCGACCATCCCCATACCCCTCCGACCGCCACCGTGACCGTGACCGTGGTCGAGAAAGAGAAAGGGAAAGGGAAAGGGAAAGGGATCGCGACTCGGAGCGGCGGAACCGGGAGCGAGAGCGCGAGGAAGAGCAAAAGGTTCGGGAGCGAGCTCGATTGGAGAAATTGGAGGAGCGAGAGCGAGAGAAAGAGCTCGATGCGATTAAAGAGCAGTATTTGGGATCCAAAAAGCCGAAGAAACGGGTGATTAAGCCCAGCGAGAAGTTTCGTTTCTCATTCGATTGGGAAAACACTGAGGACACCTCCCGTGACATGAATTCCCTCTATCAAAATCCTCACGAGGCTCGCCTCCTGTTTGGTCGAGGGTTTCGTGCTGGAATGGATCGAAGAGAGCAAAAGAAACTCGCCGCTAAGAATGAGAAAGAGCTGAGAGACGAAATTCGGAAGAAGGATGGAATTGAGGAGACACCTGGGGAGGCTGCGGCGCAGAGACTGAAAGAAGAGGCGGCTGATTTGTACGATACTTTCGATATGAGGGTGGATCGCCATTGGTCCGAGAAGAAGCTCGACGAAATGACTGAGAGAGATTGGAGAATTTTTCGGGAAGATTTCAATATTTCATACAAGGGTTCTAGGATTCCTCGGCCTATGAGAAATTGGACTGAGAGTAAGCTGCATCCAGACCTACTCAAGGCGGTAGAGAGAGCCGGTTACAAAACTCCATCTCCCATTCAAATGGCCGCGATTCCACTTGGGTTGCAGCAGCGTGATGTGATCGGTATTGCTGAGACTGGTTCAGGTAAGACTGCTGCATTTGTTCTTCCTATGCTGACTTACATATCTAGACTCCCTCCGATTCAAGAAGAAAATGAGGCAGAGGGGCCTTATGCCGTTGTGATGGCACCTACTCGAGAACTTGCGCAGCAAATTGAGGATGAGACTGTCAAGTTTGCGCATTATATGGGTATCAAAGTCGTTTCGATCGTTGGTGGCCAGTCCATTGAAGAGCAAGGGTTTAGGATTAGGCAAGGGTGTGAGGTTGTCATTGCCACACCTGGGCGTCTAATTGATTGCTTGGAGAGACGTTATGCTGTTCTGAATCAGTGTAATTATGTCGTTCTTGATGAGGCTGATAGAATGATTGATATGGGTTTTGAGCCACAAGTCGTGGGCGTCTTGGATGCAATGCCTTCGAGCAATTTGAAACCAGAGAACGAGGATGAGGAGCTTGATGAAAAGAAAATTTATAGGACCACCTATATGTTCAGTGCTACCATGCCACCTGCTGTGGAGCGGCTTGCAAGGAAGTACTTGAGGAATCCTGTTGTTGTGAATATTGGCACGGCTGGAAAGGCAACTGACCTAATTACACAGCATGTGATTATGATGAAGGAATCAGAGAAAATGTTTAGGCTTCAGAAATTCCTGGATGATCTTGGAGATAAGACAGCAATTGTTTTTATAAACACTAAGAAGTCTGCAGATAATGTTGCAAAAGCCTTGGATAAGGCGGGTTATCGTGTGACAACTTTGCATGGTGGGAAGTCGCAGGAACAGAGAGAAATTAGTTTGGAAGGTTTTAGGACCAAGAGATACAATGTACTGGTTGCAACTGATGTAGCTGGACGTGGAATTGATATACCTGATGTGGCCCATGTCATTAATTATGATATGCCTGGAAATATTGAAGCATACACACATCGTATTGGACGAACAGGTCGTGCAGGGAAGACTGGTGTAGCCACAACATTCTTGACTCTGCATGACTCTGATGTCTTCTATGATCTCAAGCAGATGCTTATTCAGAGCAACAGTCCTGTGCCGCCTGAATTAGCAAGACACGAGGCTTCAAAATTCAAGCCGGGAGCAATTCCTGACAGACCACCTAGGCGCAATGAAACGCTTTTTGCTCATTGAAGCAGTCATCCAACAATTGTGCTATACTAGGGTGTTTTATTATCTGAGACTTAAAGCGATATCTACTGCTAGGGGATTTTAGGAGCTGGACATGACTCAGGATTTCAATGTATTAAAAGTGGTAAACAATGTTATCATTTCTTTGGTATTATTGCTTCCGCGCCATTACTAACATACATCCAGGAGCATATTCAGTTTTATTTTGGTTGAGTGTTTTTGAGGTTCCATGCAAACTAGAAGCATATTCATAGATATTTTAGTCAAGTAATTATGTTATCTTATCTCCAGCTGTGCTGGTTTATTTGTCAGTAATTCACCTCAAGAGGGATACATCCTCTCACTATTTACTTTCTTAACATTCTTATGTTTCTATTTTATCATCATTTTATATGACGTGTTCAATTGTCTTACAAACGCATACATATTTATACCGGTATATGTAAGTGCAGCAATTGTTTCATGGTGCTTTGGTGTCCATTGCATTGTTGAACATAGAAGTTACCTGTTCCTTCTCGTGTCTTCTTTATCTTTGCTTAGACAATATGGAGCTAGGGTAGAAGGAATATATGATGCAAATGATGCAGCTTTCTGAGTTTTGCTTTGTAGAATTACTTACAACAGGCTGGGAAAACTTGAATCTCAATATTTTTACTGGTTCATCTTTTGTGTTTTTGGTTGGTTACTTAGAATATTGGAATAGCTTATTGTATTAGATGGGTATTCACACCAGGTGCTTGGCAGGGGATCCTATTTGTTTGACATACAGTTTATAGTTTCTTGTAAGCTCGTAACTTTGATAGTTTCTTCCTTTGTGGTGAAGTGGTTGGGAAAATGTACTATAATTTTCATTGCCTTCGTCGAGCAACGAAGAAACAGATACCCCTCCCTTTTCCATGTTAAAAAAATTAAATGAAAAATATATAGAGAAAGCTTTGTCTCTTTCCCCTGTAGCAATATGCAACTCTCATCAGGATCTGGTTTATTGGAATAAATAATAAACTGGAGACTATACATTTTATGTGCAACCATGCTCAATTTTTTCTGTTGTGTCGTGCTCCGCTTATTGGGAAATAGGTTTTTTTTTTTTTTCTTCCAGACCTACTCCCTATGCTGAGGTGCATCTTGATTTTTGGATTCCTCCCTTGAAGAATTTGTGAAGACTTCAACTTTGTTGCACGTCTGGCACTGATGTTGTGAGACATATAAATTGTGGTGTTAATGATTATTACTACATTAGGTTTCTCAGATAAGCAAAAAGCATGAGACCACATGGAACAACTAAATTATTTGTAAAGGGACCATTGATCCTTCCAGGAGCATTTTGCATTCCGTCTGTGCTTGTTAGCTGCTACTTTTGGGTCTAAAGCTCACAAGCATAAAGTCAGGCAATGTAGATTGTTGGGCCTAATTTTTGCTATTATCAAATTCCAACTGCCCCATTTTATTTTTCTGCTAAGTTATATTATTGCAGTTGGTATTTATTTGTTGAACCTGTACTGCAAACATGTAACAGCTGAACATCTGCCTGCTTGTATTTATGTTTATCTGATGGTTTATGAGGGTCTGCCTGTTTCTGTGCTTTTATGCAATTCTGAATTGAAGAGAGACCAATATTTCAGCAGAACTCGTGTGTATTAGTTGTTTCTTGCGACAAAAGAACTAGAAATCAAAGAATAGAAAAAGAAGAATAAAGAATAAAGGTGAAAGGTAATGTCATTGAGTTTAATGTCTTGCTACTGGGGAGTTTAATGTCATTACCTCTTGATTCCCGCCCTTCAGAATCTATCGAAGTTTTGGCCTGGCATATCCATGACCTACATGTCGACATAAGACAAAAAAATTGCATTAAGTAATGAGAATTATAAATTAGTTACTGATGTTCACCATATGAATAAAGCATTTAATGTGGAAGATTATGTCATGGTTTGTGTGCATCTGGAATGCTATTCTAAAAGTTCTTTCAAAAAGTTACATGCTCGAGCTATTAGCCTTTTTCATACTTTTCGTAAGCTTAGACCTAATTCATATCACCTTAACTTACCTTCGAATATTAGTCCTATTTTTAATATGGAAAACTTATTTCCTTATCGTGGTACTTTTGAACCTCCCATGTTGACAGTAGGTGTTCTTACAAGTGGAATCGCTTCATCTTCAGCATCACCTATGGTTCCAATTCTGCCAGCATTTTCGCTACAAATGCATGACCAGATTGCAAATGCCCTTGAGGATTAAATTGTTAGCTCATTTGATGCTTCGTGGATTACTGAGGAGTTTCGTTATCTTGACCCTAATCTTCTAGAGTATTTTCACCATCGTATCTCTCTTTAGGCGAGTTTTATTCAGTCGGGGGAAAATGATGAGAATCAGATTTTCTTTCGTTATTGTAGGTGTAGACGTAGGGATTATGAGTTATTTGTTATTTTACTTTTTGGGACTAATTTGTTATTTTGATTGTTTTTGAGACTTATATGTCATTTGGATTATTTTTTGAACTTAATTGTTTTAGGGTTTTATTCTCCCTATATATATATGGTTCGAGGTAGGCATTGACCATCTCAATTGGGCTGATTAAATGGGTATGACTTGGTTTAATGATAAACAGGTTTTGTGTTATGGGCTTGGGAATGTACTCGGTCGGTTTGTTACTTTTGGTTGATTGTGTTGGCCTGACCGAAGAAATAGACTGGACCGAATATGGGTTTGTCATAATTTGTTTACTAGTAATTGGGTTAACTAAGGTGGAACTAAAGAATGAGCGGATAACATTACTAACAACATGGTATTTGTTTACTAGGTCCAAAGGTGCAATGGGTAATTGACTAAGTTTTGGACTTGGGCTTGATAAGGCAAGCTACCTACTTTGTTGTTTATTGAAGGTAAGGAGCTTATCAGATTTCTTATCTTCCATTATGATTTTGTAGAAATTCACAGGTAAGAAAATCAGGAATTAAATTTTTACTACCTTTAATATATTCAATATCAAATCGAAAATAATTGAAATATATTGTCATCTAGAAAAAATCTGTTTTGTGACACCCCTAAAATCGAGGGTAGCGGATAACATTACTAACAACATGGTATTTGTTTACTAGGTCCAAAGGTGCAATGGGTAATTGACTAAGTTTTGGACTTGGGCTTGATAAGGCAAGCTACCTACTTTGTTGTTTATTGAAGGTAAGGAGCTTATCAGATTTCTTATCTTCCATTATGATTTTGTAGAAATTCACAGGTAAGAAAATCAGGAATTAAATTTTTACTACCTTTAATATATTCAATATCAAATCGAAAATAATTGAAATATATTGTCATCTAGAAAAAATCTGTTTTGTGACACCCCTAAAATCGAGGGTTATTTATCAACCGCTGATCACCCATCAATACGCAGAAGTATCTGTGATCGTCGCACAACCCGACATCATGTCATTAGCATCCCCTTAACCCACAAAGTTTGGGTAGAGTTCCGGGCACTCTCAAACGCATAATTTGTGTACATTTAATCACATGACCCATCCGAAATCTAATATACTACATTTTATACTCCATTATTGTCCATTTACATCATTTGTATAAAAGGACACAAAGCCCGAAAGCATGCCAAATTATTCTTAAAATTTCAAATTTTTGAAAAACCTACTAGTAGGTTTGTCACCATCCTACTGGGTTTTACGTACTGAAAAATTTCTATCATAGAAAAAGTGACGTTTTACCAGTAGATTTTGCCTACTAGACTACATCTACCAATAGGTATGCTAAAAACCTACCGGTATGTGTGTCTAGAATTGCCTATTTCACTTGTTTTTTATTTTCAATCTACTTCAATCCATTTCATATTTATCAAACACGTGTAATGAAGTTTTTCACATTAAACATGGTCCATTTCAAATTCTATGACATTCATTCCCGTGAATTTACATGCTAAAACTAAGTGTTCATAGTGATTTTACAAAAACTCAAAATAAAGTCACATCTCAACTTTTCTTCATCCTTAAGGGCCCGACTGAGAACCGTGTACCGGTGTATATCCCGCACCTGAAATATTTTTCCCATAAAATGTGAGTCATGCTCAATAGGGTATCTCCTAAAGAGACTATTCTCCAACCTAGATGCATATTAAATGTTCACATGCAACATTTAACAAACAATAACCATTTTAATCAAGAATATGCAATTCAATGTTAGAAATCACCATGTCATGCCAAGAAATAAGATGAGACTCACTCATGCACTTCAACCCGAGATTTTGCCGGCTCCCTTCACCCATGCAATTTCATGAGCACAAACTGGGCTTTCTAAGCCCCCATCACTGACGTTAATGACTATTTAAAATATTCAAATCTTTTTTGGGGTGGGTATTTATGGACTTACACCAACAGACACCCAATCGACGTAGAATTTATAGACTTCCACCAACAATTCCACGTACACTGACACACTTTATGGATTATACACCAACGGAGTGCGTATCCAATCATCGAGTCTCTCATCTTAGGGATAGTCTAACCCTTCTTGGTAACCCCGACCCAATTTTCAATGCAAACATGCGACTCAACCGGATCTTCGATCCAACTTTCTTGAGCCCACCCATCATCCGCCTAGTATGGTGTTAGATGACAACCATGCACACACACCAATAAAATACGATGTCTCTGTGCACATGCAATGTAATGCACAATTGTAAAATAATAATCATGTCTAATATGCTATGAATGTTGTATGGACCAAATCCATCCCATTTTAACATATACCATGATCAATTATATCATATGCATATAATCACCATAATTCATCACAATTTCAATACATCATCAACATATTTCAAAAAAAAAATAATTCTCAATCATGTTATTTCAATTTCATCAAAACAACATATCTCACTTATTCATGGCATATTATCAAATACCCAACAAGGCACAAATTTCATGTAAACACATAATGTGCCCACGATTCCACATTTCTCAAAAAATTATCACAAGTAGCTTCCACATATCAAACTCAAGCTAAAAATTGGTTTTAGATCACTTCTATACCCATTTCCGCATTTCAACAACAATAGACAATTGTTAATGTATTTAACAAACTACCCACCTCATACAAACACCCTAGGTTGAAAATAAACTTAAGTAGGATGAAACTCTACCTCTTGAAGCATAAAACGACGTTGGGAAGCTTCAAGAACCCAATTCAAGCTAGAATCTTCACTTTTCCCAAAATCTCGTCCTTGGAATCTCACCCAAACTCGACCTTTTTGGTATGGTTGCGGAGCCCTCGAAGAGAAGAACAACTTTTCTTCTTAGGTTGTGTTGATTTGAGCAAAGCTTGGCCCTAGATCGCAAGGTGAAAGCTGGAGAGAACCTTTGTTTCTCCCTCTTCTTCTCTCTCTCTCTCTTTATCAGGTGAAGGTTGAGAAAAAATGGGGAAGAAATCTGATTTTCTTCCCCTTTTATACTCTCCAAATAATTGGCCCACAATTCGCCACACGTTCTCACTTTTCGGGTCCGATTTCACCCTGAAATGATTAAATTTCGTCCTGATTTAAGTTCGAAATATTTTTGTTTCAACTAGCCTTAAATTATTTTCTAATTTTTGAAATGTTATTCTTGGGTTCATTTATGAGGTCACTCAACACCTGATCGCTTCGTAAAATGCAAAAAAAATTTGGTTGTCTCAGAATTTGAGGAAAATTGACAGGGTAGCTAGATTTCTTAAGACGAATCCAACAGTAAGATCTGTTTCGTCATCCGAGTTCTAAGAAAAAATTAAATTTTTAACCCGTACTATAGTAACAAATTACCGTTTTGTCATTTTTTCATAAAAGTTGAAATTTACCTGGGTTTTACATTCTTTCCCCCTTAAAAGAATTTTGCGTCAAAATTCACACACGTATGCATATTCAACCACATGCATGTGCAATAGTCATATAATACTAAATGACTATAAGAATGTACTTTCATCCTTAAATAAGAAAGGATAACCGGTACGCATAGTGTCCTCACGCTCCCAAGTTATCTCATCCACACCTCGATGCTGTCACAACACCTTCAATAGCCTCAAGGTCTTGCCTCACAAAACTTGCTCCTAACAATCCATGATACGCACCGGTCCCTCCTTGAAGATCCCATCTGAATCAACAATCAACTCACCCCAATCCACCACGTGTGTCGAATCTGGAGTATACTTCCAGATCATAGAGACATGGAACATCGCGTGAACACTCGATAAATTTGGCGATAACGCCAATTGGTAAGCAACTGTATCAACCCTCTCGAGTACCTCGAATGGCCCAAAATATCTCGACGACAACTTTTCTCACTTCTTGAACCAGACCATTCCCCTCTTGGGCATCCCTTTCAAGAAGACGTGATCTCCTGCCTCAAACCCTAGAGGTCGTCGTCCTCCGTCCAACAAGCTAGAGAACGACACGACCTCCTGTAAAGTGCAACATAGGGTGTCATTTGTATGCTCACCTGATAACTGTTATTGTAGGTAAACTCCACTAAGGATATGTGTTCTTCCTAGCTACCCTTGAGATCTAGGACGCATGCCCGAAACATGTCCTCTAAAGTCTGGATTGTCCTCTCTAACTGACCGTCCGTCTAAAGATGAAAAGTTATACTCATCATTAATTATGTCCCCATTGCCCGCTGAAAACTCTCCTAAAAATGGGTCATAAACCTGGGGTCTTGATCTAATACTACAGATACAAGCACCCCATGTAATCGGACAATCTCCCGTATATACAACTTGTAGAATTTCTCCAGTATGAAGGTCATCCGCACAGTCAAAAAGTGTGTCGACTTTGTAAGCTTATCAACTATTATCCACACCGCATCATGTCCCCGCGATGTCCGTAGAAAGTGGGTCACAAAATCTATCGTGATGTGCTCCCACTTCCACTTGGCCACCTCCAAAGGCTAGAGTAACCCTGCTGGTCTCTGGTGCTTAGCCTTGAACTACTGACAAGTGAGACATCTTTTAACAAAACCTCAAACGTGCCTCTTCATCCCACTCCAGCAGTACTGACGACAATAATTATGGTACATCTTCGTACCACCAAGATGTACAACAAAATGAGAGTAATGGAACTCCCTAAGGATCTCCTCTCTTAGATCCGCAAACTGGGAAACCACAACTCTTCCCCTATATCAAAGACCACCATTTGAGTGAATGGTCCAGCCCTTGTCACCTTTACTCGACTGTACCCAATCCCTAATAGACAATATCGCTATGTCCTATCCCTGGGACTCGATCACCCTACTTAGTAAGGAAGACGTAGTCACCAAACTCCCCAAAGTGTCCTGAGCCTGACTCTTGTAGTGTAGCTTGAACTACCCCCACAGTCTCGAGCATCTGTCATTCTTGGGAAGCCACATTGACCAAGACTCCCCGTGACTGTTGACTGAGTGCATCAGCCACCGCATTTGCTTTATCGGAATGATAATGCAAAGTGAAGTTATAGTTCTCTAAATACTCCATCCACCTACATTGCCTCATGTTGAGGTCCCATTGTGTGAAGATGTACTTCAGACTCTTATGGTCTGAAAACACCTTAAATTGCTTACCGTATAAATAGTGGCGCCAAGTCTTCAAGACAAAGACAATGGCTGCCAACTCTATATCATGCATAGGGTAATCCTGCTTGTGGTTCTTTAACTGTCGAGAACCATAAGCTACCTGATGTAGATCGTATTAGAGAAGAATTAGGGATGAGAATAAAGAGAGAATTTAAGGAAGAAACAATATCAGGATTCAATATCAATAATCAATAATCAAAGTCTAGTCTCACAACAAATATGTATCCCCTATATATATAAGGAGTTCACAAATCCTATATATATAAGGAGATCACAAACCCAAAATTAAATAAATAATCAAAATGAAAACTAAACCCTTAAAAGTTAGAAGAAATTACTTAAAAGATAATTATTAAAAGTATTTAAATGACTATCATAAGTAATCTATAATATCTATCTAATTTCTACATGATCCCCATCATTCTCCTCCGATTAAGAAAACTCTTCTTCAGAGAGTCTTTAAAGTAGAAGTACCCTAAGAGAGCAGGATGAAGATGACATAATACCTCATCTAGAATGAAAGAACCATCAATATCTTTTCATCGATCAGAATAAATGCATGAATCTCCATATGTAGCAATGTAAATCTAGTCATGTAGCCATTATCTATTTGTCCCAAAATACGCGATGAAAGTGGAAAGATAAGAACTAGAACTAATACTGAGGAAGAAGCAATTCTACCTGTAAAAACATTTGTAGTAAAATAGGAGGCTCTGGAGTACCTCGATTAAGTAGCATGTTCTCCAAATAAAAATCTGAACTAATACTAACATTCAATGAAAAATTAAGCAAATAAACATTAGATCTAAACTCGAGAATAACAAAGCAATTCTCATTAGGTTTCAACACAAGACATTCAGTGGGATAAGACATCAATGACAAAGGAGTAACTATAACACCCTGGTACGAAAAATAAGAAAGTACAGACTCAATTGAATACTTGATAGTAGACAAAGAATCAAAGTTAACACTCTTAAGTGGGGCAGAATCCAAAACAATGTCAACAATCTCAAGTTTGGAAGAATCTGTAACAAAGTTATGATGACTTGGACAAGTAGACACATAATAATCACTAGTAGATTCTGCAATAAATGACTCGATTGACTTAATATTTTGCATAGGTGTAGACTCAACAGACTTTTTCACAATTTTCAAGACCAACGATAGTTCAAGAATTGACACAAGCAAAGACTGACACACACTTTCTTTTGATATGAACTCTTGTGGGTGCAAAAGAGGAGTACTCTGATCTGATAAAATTGAATGAGGGAGTTGGAAGTTAATATGAATAACATTTTTCTCTTTATTTGATACTAGCATATCTAAATCCTTTGTCACTTTCGGATTAGGAAAATATGCAGAAACAACATGGACATCGTTTATGTAATCATGATACTCATATGTGGTGGAATTAAAATTAAAAGATGTCCTATTTGCAGATTGTGATTGAGAACCCACCAAGTTATAGTTGGATTTCTTATGAAATCTCTCAACCTTTAGAGCATATTGATAGGATGCAACTAACGTATCAAAAGTGTATTGCTTGAACTCCCTACTAATTTTTTATCTCAACCCCAGAATAAACTAATTAATTGTCCAAGGTTTTTCAACAATATCACACAAGTACATGAGATAGTCATATTAGGCAAAGTAATAAGAGATACTAGAAGAATGTTGTCTAAGATTGACTCATTGGTCATAACTTGATCTATGTAGAAAGTAGGTAAATACTTCTCTATTAATTTATACCTCATTTCAACCCAAGTGATAGGTGATTCTCCTAAAGGGTCTAGACTTCTTTGGATTGTTTGCCAATACTGCTTGGCATAACCCTCCAACATCAATTTATCAAAACGGATGCAATGAGAATCTGACATGTCATGCCAATCAAAATATTCTTTTAAATTAGCTAACTAATCCAAGAATTGATTGGGATCTAGAGTACCACAAAATGTAGAAGGATCTTTAATTTATTTAGCAATAGATGTTGAATCCTTGTAGACATACTTAGACTTGCTATGATGATGACCTCGAGGAAGGACTCTTAAACTAGAGTAAATATGTGGATTAAAGGCATCATACATACTCATGAGTGAGTCTTGGAGTAAGGGAATGACACCAAAACAAGTTCAAGAATGTAATTGACAAATAATTTGGACCATTTGTAAATTTTTTAATTTTTCAATGAATAAAAATATCAGTTTCAAATTTCTATAAGAATATGCATACCATAATCAAGAGGAAATTCTGAAATTTTGAAATTTTTTGGGGATGATTCTATAATTTTATGGATCTGTTGAGAATATTTTTTACAATTCTAGAACTTTTGGGGGGAAGATTCTGTAATTTTTGAAACTTTTGGTCGTGGTTCTGTAACTTCTAAAACTTTTTGAGGTGTTTCTATAATTTTTAAAATAACTGGGATGTTACCGTAATTTTTTGTATCTTTTGGGGTGATACTTCTGTAATTTTCTAGAGTGTATTTTTTTGTTTGTAATTTTTCTAGGGTATTTTTGTTAAACACAAGAGGCAGCGATTAGCGATGAAATCGATCATGAGTCAATGATGAATAGTGCGCATGAACAGTGCACATGAAACAACGCGTAAACAATGATTTTGACCCAATTTTTTTTTTTCGATAAATAGTGTTGCCAAGATTTTTCTGATTTGTACGAATCAAAGTTGGGTTCTGATATCAAATTAATGTAGATCGTGTTAGCATTGATATCAAATTGATGTAGATCGTAACAAGGAAGAATTAAGGATGAGAAGGGAAGAAGAAAAAGGAGATGAGAACAGAGAGAATTAAAGATGAGTATCCCTAAACTTCCTATGATGATGACCTCGACGAAAGACTCTTGAAACATGTGCATTAGAAGAACTCATGAGTGACTCTTGAAAGATGAAAATGGTATAAAAATAAATTTAAGAATGCAATTGACAATTCAAGAAAGTTTAAATAGAAGAAAATGTGTTTTGGATCCTTTACAAATTTTCTAATTTTTCAATGAATAAAAATATTAGTCTCAAATTCTATGAGAGTATGCATATCAAATTGTGTAGATCGTATTAGGGAAGAATTAGGGATGAGAAAAGGAAGAAGAAGGAGATGAGAATATAGAGAGAATTTGAGGAAGAAGTCTTATCAAGATTCAATATCAATAATCAATAATCAAAGTCTAGCCTCACAACAAATATGTGTCTCCTATATGTAAGGAGTTCACAAATCCTATAAAATAAATAAATAATCAAAATGACAACTAAATCCTTAAAAGTTAAAAAAAATTACTTAAAAGATAAATATTAAAAGTTTCTAAATAACTATCATAATTAATCTATAATATCTATTCAATTTCTATACGATCCCCATCACTACTATTCTCCTGGACTGCATCAAGACACAACCAAGTCCGTCCTTGGAGGCATCACAATACATTGTGTACCTATGTCCCCTTTCCAGAACTATTAGAATAGGAGCTGAAGTAAGCCTCCCCTTCAACTCTTGAAATACCCTCTCACACAAGTCATCCCACTGAAACTTGACCTTCTTTCGGGTCAATCTCGTCATAGGTGTAACTAGTAGGGAGAAGTCTCCAATGAACCTCCTGTAATATCCCACCAATCCCAAAAAACTGCGTATCTTGAAGGCTAACTTTTGTCTCTCCTAGCTTATAACTGCCTCAATCTTCTCTGGGTCAACTGACACACCCGAAGCCAACACCACGTGTCCCAAAAATTTCACCTCCTTAAGCCAAAATTCATACTTGCTAAACTTAGCGTACAACTAAAGGTCTCTCAAGGTCTAAAGAATAACCCTCATGCCCCTCCTCAGACTTGGAGTGGATCAAAATGTCATTAACAAAGACCACGACAAACTGATCGAAAGGCATCACAATGAACTCAAAGTGCCCATACCGAGTTCTAAATGTTGTCTTAGGGATATCTACCTCCCTAATCATCAACTTATGGTAACCCGTGCAAAGATCTATCTTGAAGTAGACCCACGCCCTTCTCAGCTGATCAAATAAATCATCAATCCTCGGCAAAGGGTACCAATTCTTGATAGTTACCTGATTCAACTGCAGGTAATCTATACATAACCAAAGGGTCTTGTCCTTCTTCTTGGCAAATAGCACCGGAGCGCCCCAAGGTGAAGTGCTCGGTCTAATAAAGTCCTTGTCTAACAATTCTTGCAATTGGACCTTGAGTTCTTGCAACTCTGCTAGTGTCATTCTGTGTGGAGTCAAAGAAATAGGAGATGTATCGGGGTGCAACTCAATGGTAAAATCTACATCCCTATGTGGAGGTAATCTTGATAGTTCACCCAGAAAAATATCCTCATACTCACAAACCACCCGAGATAGATCTAACTCCTGTCTCACCTCGTCCTTCAAGGTAAGGCTCGCAAGCCAACCCATCAACTGCCCGTGCCAACGAAAATCATACATTACTTGGGTTAGAGCATCATGATTTTCCCCCTAAAATTTAAAACAAACACCCTCTAGTGTGTAGGCAGTGGCCCTTTTTCGATCACAATCAATGACAACACGGTGTGCCGTTAACCAGTCCATCACAAGGATGACATCAAACTCTGACATATCTATGACCTTAAGGTCCACGGTGAGTAGAATCTCAGAGATTTCTAACTCACAACCCTGACATATCTGATCAATATTCACCCTAACTCCTAGGAGAAAACTCACATGCAATGACTCTTCCTAGGTCTCAACCTCTAAGCCCAAATCTCTCAAACATGATGTAGAAATAAATGAATGAGATGCACTAGAGTCAAATAATACCCTTGCCCACAAGCGAGAGAATAGAAATGTTCCCTAAATAACCTTCTGATCCATTAGCTCAGTCTGTTGTTTGATAGCGTAGACTCGCCCCTGGGTCCTCGAAGTCAGGGCTTAGATGAATTATCCTCAGCCCCGACCCATACCCTGGCCCATTTGGCCTAATTGCAGAGTCCCCACATGTGAAGTAGTAGGGGCTTATACAACATCCCATGGTGGGGTGGGGAGGAATGAAATGAGTCTGTGCATGCCCCACCGATGATTGGGACTGCGATGCCCCATAACTTTGGGATTCCTACCTCTGAGGATAATCCCGCTTCATATTACCTAGTTGGTGGCATAAGTAGCAAGTCTTCTGACCAGCCTAATAGTTGGTCCTGAAGTTTCCCCCACTTAGGGGGATCTGCCTTGGCCTTGGCTTTGATAGCCACGACCCTGCCCTTAATGTTCTTGCTGAGTCGAAGTCCTTTGCCTCTTTCTCGAACTCGAAGAAGAAAATTGACCCTTTTTCTTTTTGTCCTTAGCACCCGCTTCCCGGATGCTCCATGCGTCATCAACCTCTCTCTCAATGGTCATAGTCATCTCGACCATCAAGTCCAAGTCTTGCAGGTGGTGACCCACAATTTTATCTCAAATGGACAACTTCAACCCATCTTCAAACCTCCTCACTTTGGCCAAGTCGGTGGCAACATAGTCGTCGAAAAAATGGGCTAACTCAGTGACGTTAGCCACGTACTCCATCACTGTCATAATCCCTTGTCTCAAGTCTAAGAACTCTCGGGTTTTAGCTTGTCGGACAGTCGTCGGGAAGTATTTGCCCATGAAGAGCTCACGAAACTCTCACCATGTCATCACCTCCAAGTTCTTCGAGGCTTTTGCCCAATCCCACCATAGATGGGCTTCGCCTTCCATCTAGAATGCAGCTAGCCTTATCTTAGTGGCATCGGAGGTGATCTTTTTGGCCTCTAAAATCTTGTCAACTTGCTGGAACCAATGGTCAGCCACCATCGGATCCGCCTCTCCCATGAAAGTCGGAGGCTTGTGTGCCTTAAACATATGGAGGTTACTTGAGCCTCCTTGGCCCACATTGGTGCTAGCTTGTGCAAAGGTAGCCGTCATAGTACCAATAGCCTCCATGAAGGCTTGTTGGTCAAAATTCAGTGGTGATTGATTATTATTCTGTCTACCGCCTCGGTCGCGTCCTCTTCTTCTATTTGTCATCTACACGCATGTCAAAAACCAACGGAGCATTTACTTAGTATCTCAGGATAGGGATCAAATTAAAACTTTGAAATTTCTCTCCTTATCTCACTAGTAGTCACCCTTACCCTGAACCATTCAGTTCATTTTTTTTCCAACCCCATGGTTATGTTATCTAATCCTAGTGTCCCTTTTTCCATATACATTTCACCATGCATACAATTCACATAACATATAACATGTAGCATTTAAAGCACATAACATGAAATGCACAATGGATGCAATGGTTTAAACCCATGCCCCTCAAGTCCTAGGTAATTGAATACCTATGCTCTGATACCAAACTATGACGACCCTAAAACCAGAGGGTCCTTTTTCAACCGTTGATCACCCATCAACCCACGGAAGTACCTGTGACCGTCGCATAGCCCAGCATCACATCATTAGCATCCCCTTAACCAAGATCATAAAACACAAAGTTTGGGCAGAGTCTCCCTTGTACCGAGCACTCCCAAACGTATAAACTGTGTACATTTAATCACATGACCCATTTGAAATCCAATATACAATAATTTATACCCCATTATTGTCCATTTACATCATTTGTATAAAAGGACACAAAACCTGAAAGAATGACAAATCATTCTTGAAATTTCAGATTTTTGTAAAACCTACCAGTAGGTTTGTCACCATCCTACGATAGGTTTTGCCTACTAAAAAAGTTCTATTGCAAAAAAAGTGATGTTCTACCTGTAGGTTTTGCCTACTGGACCACATCTACCGGTACGTATGCTCAAAACTTACCGGTAGGTGTGCCCAGACTTGCCTGTTTCACTTGTTTTTGATTTCCTTTTCACTGTAATCCATTTCATATTCATCAAACTCATGTATAATGAAGTTTTTCACATTAAACATGGTTCATACAAATTTTATTGCATTTATTTCCATGAATTTACATGCCAAAACTAAGTTTGCATAGTGATTTTACAAAAACTCAAAATAAAGCCACATCTAAGCTTTTCTTCATCCTTAAGGGCCCGAATGAGAGCCTTCCACTAGTGTATATCCCGGACTTGAAATATTTTTTCCATAAAGGGTGAGCCACGCTCAATAGAATATTTCCTAAAGAGGCTACTCCCCAGCCCAGATGCATATGAAATGTTCACTTGCAACATTTAACAAGTAATAACCATTCCAATCAAGAATGTATAATTCAATGTTGGAAATTACCATGTCATGCCAAGAAATGAAATGAGACTCACTCATGCACTTCAACTCGAGTCTTCACCTGCTCCCTTCACCCATGCAATGCCATGAGCACAAATTGGGCTTTTGAAGCCCCTGCCATTGTTATTTAAAATCTCTAGGTCTTTCTTGGGGTGAAAATTTATGGACTTACACCAACAAGCACCCAACCGACATAGAATTTATGGACTTCCACTAATGGGTCCACGTGCACTGACACACTTTATGGACTATACACCAATGGGGTGCGTATCCAATCACCAAGTCTCTCACCCTAGGGATAGTCTAGCCCTTTTTGCTAACCCCGAGCTAATTTTCAATGTAAACATGCGAATCAGCCGAATCTTCGATCCAACTTTCTCGAGCTCACCCATCATCCACCAAGTATGATGTTAGATGACAACCATGCACACATCCATAAAATGTGATGTCTCCGTGCATATGCAATGTAATGCATAATTGTAAAAAAATAATCATGTCTAATATGCTATGAATGTCATATAGACCAAACCTATCCCATTTCAACATATACCATGGCCAATTATATCATATGTATATAATCACCATAGTTCATCACAATGTCAATACATCATCAACATTTATCAACATATTTTAAAAAAAACAGTTCCCAAGCATGTTATTTCAATTTCATCAAAACAACATATCTCACTTATTCATGGCATATTATCAAACACCCAATAAGGCACAAATT
>CAUOFW020005691.1:372172-470347 GCA_963454935.2 Ilex paraguariensis | reverse complement strand
TAAGTTTTTAAAAGATCTTTGCACAATCAAAAGAAGAACTAATGTACAAAGAAAATCATTTCAACTGAACAAGTTAATACTATAATACATCAAAAACCACACTTCTTAAGTATAAAGATTCGGGTAGTCCTACAGTCTCATGTCTTATTGGAAATTATAGAATTAACAAGCCCTGCTAGATCTTGGATCCAGTTGTAATTTAATGTCATATTTAGTATATACACAACTAGGATTAAGTGAATTAAAACCTTCCCATGTTAAACTACAACTAGCAGATCGATCAATAAAAACTTCACGAGGAATTATAGAAGATGTGATTGTCCAAGTTGATCAATTCTATTTTCAGCAGACTTTATTGTTATAGACATGGAGCCATGTTGTCAAGGATGTTCATTTGAATATATACCTATAATTTTAGGTAGACCATTCCTAGCTACATCAAATGCATTGATTAATTGTAGGAATGGAATCATGAAAATATCATTTGGAAACATGACCTTGGAACTAAATATTTTTAAAAGTACAAAACGACCTAGAGAAGAAGAAGAAGACAAAAGAAGAACCATATGAAGTAAACCGTGTTGAGACATTAAGTCAAATATATTTTGAAAAGAATTTTCTAAAAAAAGAGTTATTGGCATTAGAATCAGTACCTGAAACCAAATCTGAAAATACATCCACAAAGGATCTACAATGCGAAGAATTGTTACCAAAACTTGTAGAATCCAATGTCAAAGTTTTTAAGCCAGAATTAAAACCTCTTCCAACTAACCTAAAATATGTCTTTTTAGGAGAAGAAGAATTATATCCAGTTATAATATCATCAAAGTTATCTGAAATTCAAGAAAAAGAACTGACAAAAGTTTTGAAAAAACACCAAAGTGTTATTGGATGGACGATTGCAGATATAAAAGGTATAAGTCCACTTCTATGTACTCATTGTATCTATTTGGAAGACAATGCTAAACCATCTCGACAGATGCAAAGAAGATTGAATCCCTACTTAAAAGAAGTAGTGCGTGCTGAAGTACTTAAACTATTAGATGCTAATATTATCTATCCTATATCTGATAGTAAATGGGTTAGTCCTACACAAGTAGTTCCTAAGAAATCTGGTGTTACAGTAAAAAAAAATCAAGAAAATGAATTAGTTCCAATGCGTACAGTTACAGGTTGGCGTGTATGTATTGACTACCGAAAGCTGAATTCTCTTACAAGAAAAGATCACTTTCCTTTACCATTCCTAGATCAAGTCTTGGAAAGAATAGCTGGGCATGCATATTATTGCTTTCTAGATGGATATTCTGGTTATAATCAGATTGAAATTGCAATAGATGATCAAGAAAAAACTACATTTACATGTCCATTTGGAACTTTTGCTTATAAAAGAATGTCTTTTGGGTTATGTAATGCCCCAACTACTTTTCAACGTTGCATGCTAAGTATATTTAGTGATATGGTAGAACGATATCTAGAAGTTTTTATGGATGACTTTTCAGTATACGGTGATTCATTTAACTTATGTTTAGAAAATCTGGAAAAAGTACTTATTAGATGTGAAGAAACAAACCTTGTCTTAAATTGGGAAAAATGTCATTTCATGGTTACACAAGGTATTGTTTTGGGTCATATAGTTTCTATAAAAGGAATTGAAGTTGATAAATCAAAAATTGACTTAATAGCTAATCTTCCTTCACCAAAAACCGTAAAAGATGTTCGGTCTTTTTTGGGTCACGCTGGATTTTATCGAAGATTCATTAAAAATTTTAGTTCAATATCAAGACCAATCTGTAATCTCTTATGTCAAGATATAAATTTTGAATGGAATGATGCATGTCAATTAGCATTTGATAAATTAAAAAACATGCTTATTTCTGCACCTATCATGCAACCTCCTGACTGGTCTCTACCTTTCGAACTAATGTGTGATGCAAGTGATTATGCAGTAGGAGCTGTATTAGGTCAAAGAAAAGAGAAAAAATCTTATGTTATCTATTATGCAAGCAAAACTCTAAATGATGCACAAATGAACTATTCAACCACATAAAAAGAATTACTTGCTGTTGTATTTGCATTAGATAAATTTTGATCATATCTGGTTGGATCGTCAATTGTAGTATTTATAGATCATGCAGCCTTAAAATATTTACTTACTAAGAAAGAAGCTAAACCACGTCTCCTACGATGAATTTTATTACTTCAAGAATTTGATCTTATAATTAAAGATAAGAAAGGAGTAGAGAATGTGGTAGCAGATCACTTGTCAAGATTAAATTACGATCAAAAGAAAGAACCAATTCCAATTAAAGAAACCTTTCTAGATGAACAACTTTTAGCAATAACCGAAGTACCATGGTATGCAGATATAGCCAATTATTTAGCTACTGGTACTATTCCTTGTAATTATACCTTGACTGATAAAAACAAGTTCTTAAATGAGGTACATAATTTTTTTCTGGGTAGATCCTTATTTGTTTAAATACTATAAGGACCAAATAATTAGACGCTGTGTGCCTAATCATGAAATTAGTCAGGTAATTCAGTTTTGTCACTCCGAAGCTTGCGGAGGCCACTTTGCTCCAAAGAAAATCGCTGCTAAAATTTTGTAGTGTGAATTTTATTTGCCAACTCTTTTTAAAGATGTTCATATCGTTTGTTTAAACTGTGACAGATGTCAAAGAATGAGAAATATTTCAAAAAAATATGATGTCTTTAAACCCTATCTTAGTTATTGAAATTTTTGATTGTTGGGGTATCGATTTTATGGGACCATTTTGCCCATCCTTTGAATATCTGTATATTTTAGTTGCAGTTGACTATGTTTCTAAATGGGTAGAGGCAATTCCTGTAGAAATAATGACCACAAAACAGTAATCAAATTTTTAAAAGAAAATATTTTATCCAGATTTGGAATTCCTTGCGCCATTATAAGTGACGGTGGATTACATTTTTGTTACAAAGTTTTTGAAAACCTGATGAAAAAATATTCAATTTCACATAAAATATCCACTTCATACCATCCACAAACAAGTGGCCATGCAAAATTAGCTAATAGGGAGATAAAATACATTTTAGAAAAGACAGTAAATCCAGATCGTAAGGATTGGTCATTAAGATTGACTTATGCGCTTTGGGCTTATCGTACTGCGTATAAGACTGTTATAGGAATGTCTCCTTATAGGTTAGTTTATGGTAAACCATGTCACTTGCCTGTAGAATTAGAACATAAAACATATTGGGCAATCAAAATGATGAATTTTGACATAAATGAAGTTGGAATGTATCGTAAAGTACAAATAAATGAATTAGAGGAATTAAGAAATGAAGCATATGAAAATGCAAAAATTGCAAAATCTAGAACCAAAATATTCCATGATAAGAATATTGTGCGAAAATCTTTTAAACCATCTCAAAAAGTTCTGTTTTACAATGCAAAGCTTCGGTTATTCCCTGGAAAACTAAAATCTAGATGGACAGGACCGTATATAGTCAAGCAAGTCTTTGATTATGGGGCAATTGAAATTGAAAACCCAATAACTGGGACTATCTTCAAAGTAAATGGACAAAGACTTAAACCATACTATGATAGATTCACACAAGATGTAACTTCTGTGTTGCTTTTTGATCCAGTTTATGTGCACTAATTATATATTTGGTTGTTTGTAAGTAATAGTATTAATTATGTGTAATTTATTTGACAGATTAAAACTCCTGAGTGAAAGTCAGACATCGTAACTGTTGAAAAACAACAAATTTTGGTTTTTATTCTTAAATAATGATTATTACTGTTTTTACATTGCATATAACAATTAATTTAAGTTGGGGAGATAGGCATGTGAATTTGCTTTGTGTGTTTAAAATAGTGCTTGTTATTTAAAATTTTTGTTTGTCTTTGTGACTGGCAGACGTTAAAAAAGTAGATAGTGAGTTAATTTTCGATAATTTTTTGAGTCATTTTCTTTTATTAAAAAAAAATATTTTGAAAAATGGACGAAAAATTATTTTGGTTAAGTTTAATTTTACTATGTCGCTTCCTAAAAGATATACATACGTTGATTATGCAAAAAGCTAGATATGTTAGAAATTTAGAGATTTTTGAAAACCAAGCACAACCTCTATGTGGAAAAAGTACATATGCCAAACATCGACGAGCAAATCGTCTTTGTACTTGTGTAAAATGTGGTCGTATGGAACATCTGAGACGGTACAATAAGTGTGCAAAACCAATTTCAGGTCGATCGTTAGATCGTTTACGGTGGATTAGGGATGGACAGAACAAAGATTATCCTAAGAAGCCATCCTATTCTGGCCCAATGCTAAACAGATACGTGCGAACTGAAATTAACCGTGTCACTGTGTCACTGAACTAGACAGTTCTGACGTTGAATCAATCTGATTAATATAAAATCTTTGGAAGAATTATACATAAATGTAAATAACTATAAATTGATTAAAAAATTAGTAAATATTCAACAACAAATAAAAATTAAAAACCCACCAATTTTTTTGACAAGAAAAAAGAGTGATTAGCAAAAATTGTGTAGAATATATATATATATATATATATATATATATATATATATATATATTGTATTTTGTATTTTGCAGGAATTTGAAGAACAAAAGAAAATTGCAAAAAATAAAGTAGCCTGCAGTATACAAAACCCAAAACTAGTAACATTAGACCATCCAGACGGCAGTCCCACCATCCAGACAGTGGCCCTTAATATAAATATGGTTCTCCATGCAAACCGATCATCTTCATCACGTTGCAACCAAAAATTTCGGCCATAGCCGAAAATCTCAAACCCAAGACCTCAAATCTGCTACACTCAGTCAATTTCACTCAAATTTGTTCCGATTATCCTTTTACCCATCACATTTGGAACATATTTACCGATCAAAATCAACTGAAACAGAGAATCTGAAGAAAAATCAAGAAAAAATAGATTCGAGACAAAGGGCAAGGAGATCTTCGAGACGAGCACAAAGGGATCAACCCCAAGTACCTCCACAACAACCACAACCAGGAAACTTCTTCAACAAGGTGATGTTTGAAAATATTGAACAACAAAACTGGTATGATACTAAATTTTTTATGAAAACTATTATCGTTGAAAGACCGGTTGTGTTTGAAGATTTTGATACCATAAGAATTAGAGAAATTCTTGCTGCTAGAGGCTGGTTAGATTATGTTAAATTATGTGTTCCTGCATATGACTGCCTGGTCCGTGAATCCTACAGTAATTCTCAGATAATTGAAGAAAGACATATACGTGCATTTGTACGGGGTAGAGTTTTTCATGTTACACCGGCTATTATAGCCAACTTCTTTCAACCCATGCGAAGAGAAAAAAATCGCAATACCCATACACTGAGCTTACATTACCTGACTTGGATATCATAGGGAGAGAGGTAACCGGTAATCCAGAATTTGGTTGGGGTAGACCGAATAAATACATAAAGCAGGGAGACTTGACTGATACATATTGCATCCTGAATTTAATAACAGTGAACAACTTGCTACCTCGAGCCCAGAAAAATCAAATTTACACTGAGCAAGCTTACTTTTTATATGCATTCGGGATGGGACATACCATTGACTTGCCAAATCTGATTATAGACCAAATGATACTGACTGTAGAAGATAAAAAGCTCTCACTTCCCTATGCTATGCTAGTCTCTCAACTATGTAGGAACAACGGGGTGATCATTGATCCAATATGGAAGATGGTAGACCATTATGGACCAATAGATAAAATTTCATTGAGAAAAAGCCATGGAGCTCAGCCAGAAGCACAACTAGATGCTCAACTAGCAGCCCAACAAGAAGCACCACCTGAGCCGCAAGAACAACCATTCCAACCTCCTGAAGCATTCATTCCACCAGAACAACAACTACCAGAAGATCAACCATACATTCCAGTGGATGACAGGATAGACAGACAAATTCTGCTAGGATTGGAAAACACTATCACCTAGCTTGGTATCAGCATCAATCAAATGAACCAACGAATGGAGGACTATGAAAAAAACCAAGTAGAAATGTTGAAGCTACTGAGACAGTACTTTGGAGGAGGACCATCCACTTCATAAAGACTAAAGATTCTACATAAAAATTTTGCCATCTTTCACTCAACCCTTTTAAATTATGCACTTTTACATATGCAGTTGAACTTTAAATTATCTTTTGCACTTGTTTGTTTAGTTACTTAAACCTATATGTGTTTTAAACTGGTTAAGTTTTGAACTTAGGTATGTTTAAGTTTACTTTTGTTAAAATTAGAACTTATCATATTAAAATTAGGAAGACTAGTTCATATAATTTACAGTTAAATTAAGTTAGTATTCTGAGACGTTGCAGGAATAGTCTTAATCTGATCACTGAGATCTTCATATTATAGTTGTATAGTATCTAAATATTTTTGTTCAAACTTATCTTTAGAAGCACGCATAGATTTCTTTGTTGATAAAACCTTATGAAATATTACACTCTTTACATATATAGTGGAGATGAGAAACCTAATGCAGATTTTGAACCAATCTATCTTGGAGAGGTATTATACATCTACTCAAATATTCGATTCAACGGTAACCTTTCTTTGAATAATCTGATTATTTTTGTCTTGATTAGCATTTGTTAAATTATATTATTAGCATTGTCCTTGAAACTCTTTTAGATAGAAATGATACAGATGGATAATTTTTGGAAAATGATCTTAGGCCCTTTTTCATTATCTTTGAGCCTTGACCATTTCTTTTACAAAATTATATCCTTAGTCAACCATGGTTGAGCCTGAAAGATATATTATTTTCATTAAAACCCCAAAAAATACCCGTGCCATAAGAAAATATATCAAACCTACCTTAGCTACATAATTTTCTTGCACCCTCTTTTAAATCAAAATGATGTTTTATTTAAAATAAAAAAAAACATTTGGTGATTAGAGATGGAGCGTAAAACGCACTCACTCATAAACACATGTTAAGGATGAGATGGAGCGTAAAATGTACTCATTCAATAAAAAGTGAGATGGAGCATAAAATGCACTCACCAAGAAAGTGAAAAATAAAAATAAGAAAGAGATGTGCCACAATATAAAGGGTAGCTTTTGAATTCTATAGACGTCGTTTGATAAATCTCAACCCCATGGCCACATTACAACCCTAAGAAAGTCCTTTTTGATTCCAGAAATCATGCATTGGTATTATTTCTATTAATCTAAAAAGGAAAATGTTAATAATATATTTTAAAATGTTAATATTCTTTCATGAGATTATGTCAAAATTCAACTTTATTCAAATTAACCGATCTTTCAAATACTACATGTGATATTATTTGCTTTATTGACAATATTCCAATCACATGTAATTTACTGAGAATAGCCACTATAACATGTGTATTCTTCTTACTGAGTGTATTTTAGGGAAGGATTGACATCAAAACTACTATGAAAGAGGGTAATATTTCTCAAGTGATTTTTTTGAAATAAAGAAATTATTACACACACACACACAAGTTTTTATAAAAATATATAGATAATATTTCAACTAACATATGTTACTCTTATATAGTGATCAGAAAAGGAAGTACACTGGCAAGACAAAAGGAATACTGATTTAATTATATTCGTGAAAGATATGAATTATGAACTCCTAATTACTGAAGTTTGTAGGTAGCTTCACTGAAAACCTTCACGAGACACAACTCGTCCACTAGGAATTACCTAGGGGTTTAACAGCTTATTGCATATGCTAAATGCAATCGTAAAAAAATCTACGAAAATGCTTTTACTTCTATTTATGTTTTATTTTGTAAAGTTATCTATGTTTACTAGGGACTAGTAAAGTTTAAGTTGGGGGGTGTGATTAACCTTAGTTAGTGTGTAAATTAGAGTAGTTAAATAAATCAAATTAATAAAATAAAACAACAAAAAATTAGTAATTAGTATGAATTAGGGTTTGTACGGTAATTAGTATTTTTAACAGTTTATATTCAAAATTGCAGGTTTAATGCAGAATTACTCCAGAATACAAGGTGCCAAGTAGGGAAGCTTGAAAATACAAAGGGCTAAAGTGTAATTAAATCAAATGAAGAGTCAGCATGCATGCAAGTTGCAAATTCCAGCAAAGCACCACCGTCTGGACGGTGGTGATGGCGTCCAGACGGTCACCCTTGATGATTATCCTGATTTCTTCCACCTCATGCTTCCTAAACGACTATAAATAGACACCTTCTTCACTTCAAAACGAGGCCGGACAACTGAGAGCTCCTGAGAGAAATCCAAAGAGAGAAAAGAGACAAAGAGAGAAAGAAAGAAAAGAGAAAAAGAGAAAGAGAATCAGCAACACGATCTGGTCCGTGTTATATTTCAGTCCAAACTCTGTATTTTATTTTGTGTAACTTTCTAT
This sequence comes from Ilex paraguariensis, assembly GCA_963454935.2. Taxonomy (NCBI): domain Eukaryota; kingdom Viridiplantae; phylum Streptophyta; class Magnoliopsida; order Aquifoliales; family Aquifoliaceae; genus Ilex; species Ilex paraguariensis. Next base: position 461,935 of record CAUOFW020005691.1, on the reverse strand, counting down.
TTGGATAATTGAACTGCTGCCACTTTTTTTGTCCTAACTGATAATAAAAGGTGGTTGTGTTTCAGTTGTTCCTTGTGAAAGAAGTTTTTACTTTAATTTTAGTTGTAATGACAACTGCCCGCACTCTTTGCTTGCCTGTAGCAATGGAGCGTGAGTAGTCGTTTATACCCTCCAGTGCGAGGAGAATATATGTATCATATTGACTAGATTATGGAAATGCTGATGTTTTATTTTTACGTTTATTTATATATGTATTATATACTTAATGCGTGATATAGTAATGTGTATAATTCCGGTGCTGTGCCTTTGGATTATATCATCAGTATATCATAAGACCCGCTGGTTAAACAACCACGGCGTTTCTACCAGTATGGCTGTGCTTCCACCGAAATGCTGAGGAAGTTGACTGATGTGTGGTACAAACCTAAATAATCCTCATGAATGGCTTGTCCTTCTTGGTTATTAGGGTTGATTATTATTATATATAACTATTATGACAGTCTAACAACCACGATGTTCCTATCGGTATGGCTTTGCTTCCACCGGAACATTGAGGATGTTTAACTGACACAACTATACTCAATGTAGCCTAAGAAACAGCTGTGTTATAATATATTACCACCAGTGTAGCTTAAGAAGCGGCTGTGTTATGGTTTATATATATGCACTTGCAATCATGAGATCAAATGAATAACTCAAGTATTCCTCATGAATGGCTAGTCCTTCTGGTTTGCTTGGGTTAATCAGTTGACTTAGATATAATCGGTGTAGCCTAAGAAGCAGCTATGTTATAATATATTACCACCAGTATAGCCTAAGAAGCAGCTGTGTTATGGTTTATATACATCAGACCTGCCAGTTGACTTTCCAGTAACATGGGAGTTAATTGTTGTGAGGTAGCATTTCTAGAATTTAACCAATATAAAGCATATGATATCCTTAAGCTGAAGGGTATCTTTCATATTTCTGTCATTAATCTGTTTTATTTACGCACTTTATTATCTCTGCACTTTATTTTTGCATTGCTTTTATTTAAATAAACTAGTTATCAGTCTAAGCTCACATCACAAGCTATCAAACATCACACTACTTCAAACAACTATTTTACTGTTTTAACTTTTTATTTTCAACTAGAATTACTAAACTCTCTGTGGGATCGATACTTGGACTTAAAACTGAGAAAACTACAATTTGACCACTTATACTTGGGTGTATAATATAATATAATTTAGATCACTAAAAAGTACAAATCAGGTTCCTTTCCTAACTAGGTTTATTTTCAACGTAGGGTTGAAATCTGAAATGGGTAGGGTCTTAGAGATAAAATATCATGTATAACACATATTTAGGGTTGTTAGTCATAAGAATAAGTTTAAAGTAAATCTTGCATGATTGGGATTCAATGAAATTATTTGGATTGGATTTCATGGAGAATATGTTGTTTGTGCATGCTATGTGTTTACAGAATTATGTCTATTAAATGTTTGATAAAATGCTTATGAATGCAAGTGAGTTAATTGGGTTGGTAGCACATGTAACATGCTTGGGATTGCTTGTGGAGAAATAAAATGTGATTATATGTTTATGATATAATTGACATTTGAGGAAATTGGATGTGTTCACTATATGCTCATGAAATGAGGGACATTACTTCGTAAATTGCAAATTGTTCATAACATTTGCATTTGCACAGGTAGCATTGCATTGTTGGGCATGTGATATGAGTGTGGGTGTGTGTGCATGATTTTGATCAAAAAAATTCTTGGTGGGTTGATGCGTGAACTCGAGAAGGTTGGAGCTAGGTTTGACTGAGTCGCATGAGATGGATTGAAAACAAAGGTCGTGGTTAGCAAGAAGGATTAGATCCTCCCTCGAGTGCAAGACCCAAAATTTTTGGATTTGCACTCCTGTTGGTATTGAGTTCATAAATTGTGTTGGTATGCACGGAGCCGTTGGTTGAAGTCCATAGATATCGTGTTGGTTGGGTACCCGTTAGTGGAAATTCATAAATACCCACCCCAAGAAAGACCCTAAATTCTATAAAATGGTCATTGGATGTCTAAAATCAATGGTGGGGGTTTGAAATGCCCAGATGCATGCGCATGACATGACATGTATTATGAGAGCCTGTGGAGGGCTTAGGTTTGCATTGCATGAATGAGTTTCATCTTAAGGCATGGCATAGATTAGTAGTATTCATTTGATAAATGAACTTATTTGAATGGATGTTCAAATTTTTGAATTGCATGTGACATTTCATATGCATCTGGGTTAAGAAGTAGCCTACTTAGGAGATAGCCTATTGACCGTGGCTCATCCTTTATGAAAACATATTTCAGGTACTGGATAAGCGTCGGTGGATGGCATTCACTTGGGTCCATGATGCTGATGGAATAAGAATGTGGCTTTTGAAATGCATTTTATAAAATAAATATGTAAATTTGTTTTGAACTTGTATATTGGTAATAGAGTATGTAATGGGACTCTATTTGACAATTTTTTCATGTAAATGAATGAATGTATTGAGTATGGTATGAGTTGGATGATGATGAATTGAGAATTGGAAAAACTTGAGAAAATCTGAGATTAGGTACAAGTACCTAGGTTCATAGGTATTGGTACCCCGCTGTCGAATGACCCTGGTAACGATACCTAGGCTTAGAGATTCCAGTACCTAGATTTTAATGAGCTTAAGTACTAGTACGTAGGCCTTAGGTACCAGTATCTTAAATGATAGTGGGTTGAAGTATCGGTACCAAGAAACATAGATACCGGTACCTAACAAATAGTGGGCTCAGGAACTGGTATTAGGGTACATAGAAGGCCCAAGTATCGATACCACGTACTAGAGTCATCAGTACCTCTTTCCAAAATTTGAAATTTTAAAAAATAACACTAAGGGGCCTTCACTTCTTGAGCAATCCTTTTGAGATGATGTTAATGGAGAATGATAAGTCCTAATCATTGGGTTTGGACCTTGGAATAGTCATATGGTTAATATGTGAATAGGTTATGTGTCGGGTAGTGCTCCCATACAAAGGAGGCTCTGCCCAAATTCTATTTTGGTTACGATTCTGGTGGATAGGGTGTAACGACATGGGATTAGGTTATACGGTATCCACGGGTATTTTGCAGGTTGATGGTTGATCAACGGGTTAAGAAGGATCCCCGAATTTTAGGGCGTCGCAGCTTGGTAGTAGAGCCTAGGTGTTAGGTCTTGTGGGAAGTGAGTTTATTACCTTCCATTGTAAGCGTGAAAAGGTTTATAGTCAATGGTGTTGTTTAAGCTCTGATAACCGTCACAACTTGGTATCAGAGCTTAGGTTCTTGTTTACGTTGGACTTGAGGGTAGAATGGGTTAAGCCATTACATTCATTATGCATTATAGGTTATGTGCATTATATGCTACATGTTATATGATAGGTGATTATTTGCATGATTCTATATGTATGGAAATGAGACACTAGAATTAGAAAAAAAATCTCGGGGTCAGAAAAAAAGGAATAATGGGAAAGTTTGTGGTTTTGGTGTCTACTGGGGGGTGACATAACTCCTACCAGTGAGACAAGAGGAAATTAAATTTCCAACTTTGTAACTCTAGTCCCTAACTTTGGGATACTAAATTGGTGGTCTATTGCTATCTTACATGTGTGTAGATAAAAATAGGGGAAGAGGACATCGCAACAGTCGAGGGGGTAGACGTAACAACCAACCACTGCCATGGGACTTTGACCAACAAGTCTTTATGGAGGCTATGGGTGCCATGTCTGCTACCTTTGTGCAAGCCAGCACCAGTATAGGCAACAGCGGCTTGAGTAACCTCCAAAAGTTCAAGGCACATATGCCACCGACTTTCATGGGAGGGGCAAACCTGATGGTGACTGACCAGTGGTTCCAACAAGTAGACATGATCTTGGAGGCTATGGAGATCACATCCAATGCCACTAAGATAAGGCTAGCTGCATTCCAAGTTGAGGGAGAGGCCCATCTATGATAGGATTAGTCAAAGGCTTCAAAAAATGTTGAGGCAATGACTTGGGGAGAGTTCTATGAGCTCTTCATTGGCAAGTACTTCCCATTGGCTGTTTGATAGGTGAAAGAGTGGGAATTCTTGGATTTGAAGCAAGGGACTATGATGGTGATGGAATATAGAGCTAAGTTCATCAAGCTAGCCTGTTTTGCCAATGACTACATGGCCACATATTTGGGAAAAGTGAGGAGGTTTGAGGCTGATGTGAAGTTGTACATTTGGGGGAAGATTATGAGCTATTGCCTACTAGAAATAGACTCGATGGTCAAGATGGCTATGTTCATTGAGAGGGCGGTAGATGACGCTAAAAGAATCTGGGAGGGCGGGTGTTTAGGACAAGAAAAAAGAGGGTCAGTCCTCTTCTACTAGTTTATAGAATAGGCGGGTGTTTAGGGCAGGACCGAGGCTATCAAGGCTAAGGTCAAGGTCAATCCTCCCAAAGTGGGGGAACTTTCAAGGGCTGGCTAGAAGACTTGTTACATATTACAACAGCTGGGCCATTTGAAATAGTATTGTCCTTAGAGGCAAGGATCCCAGAGTTACGGGACACGTCAGTCCCAGTCATTGGTGGGGCATCCACATACATTGTTCATTCCTCCCTACCCCACCATAGGCTAGGGAAGTCAGTTCCATTTCTAGAGGGCTACATAGGCCGCTATAACTTCACATGTGGGGACACATCAATTAGGCCATATGGGCCAGGATTTTACCCGAGTCTAAGGCCGAGGATAGGGCTTGCAGGCCGGGACCCAGGGGTGAGTCTTCACCAGTACACTATAAATTGAGCCAGTGGATCAGTTGGTGATACAGGGTACATTTCTACCCTTTCTCTTATGGACAATGGTATTATTTGATTCGGGTGCATCTCATTCATTCATAGCTACATCCTGTGTGGGAGAGTTGGGTTTAAAGGTTGAGAACTTAGAAGAGCCATTCCATGTAAGTTCATCCCTAGGAGCTAGAGTTCACATTGATCAGTTATGTCAGAGATGTGAGTTAAAGATCTTAGGGATTATACTCACTATGGACCTTATGGTTAGGGACATGTTGAAGTTTGACATTATCCTTAAGATGGATTGGTTGGTGGCATACTAAGTCGTCATTGATTGTGATCAGAAGAGGATCACTACCTATACACTAGAGAGTGTTCATTTCAAGTTTTAGGTAGAAAAACAAAATGCTTTACCCCAAGCCATGTACGACTCTTGTTGGCACAGATAGTTGATGGGTTGGCTTGCGATGCTTATATTTGAAGATGAGGCGAGAAAAGAGTTGGGTCTACCTCATGTAGTTTGTAAGTATGTAGATGTGTTTTCCAGATGAGTTAAGGGGATTTTCGAAGTAGCGGGAAATAGACTTTACCACTGAGTTACAACATGGTGCATCCCTTATTTCTTTGAAACCGCATAAGATGGCACTTGCGAAGTTGCAAGAACTCAAGGTCTAGTTGCAAGAGTTGTTAGACAAGGGCTTTATTTGACCGAGTACCTCACATTGAGGTGCTCCAGTATAATTTGCCAAGAAGAAAGATAGGACCCTTAGGCTATGCATTGATTACTGACAATTGAATATCAAGAATAGGTACCCACTATTGAGGATCTATGATCCTTTTAATCAAATAAGGGGGCACAAGTTTACTCCAAGAATAGATCTACACACAGGATCCCATTAGTTGATGATTAGTGAGGCTAACATCCCTAAGAGGTGTTCAGGACACGATATGGGCACTTCGAGTTTGTTGTTTTGCCCTTTGGTTTGATGAATGCCCTGACAGCATTCAAAGATTATGTCATACCCCTTCATGTCTAATGCAACCAAATCTACAATCAATTCTTGGTCCCCAATACGAAGCACAAAACCTCTACACACCCTACTAGTATACAACCGTTCTCCCGTAGGCATGTCAATACTCAAGTCATGTTCTAACTTCTCAAATTTCAATCCTAAATTTATAGCATATATAGTGTATATGAAGGAATGAGTCGCACCAGGATCAAATAAAATTTGGGCCCGAGAATTATAAAGAAGAACGATACCTTCCACAACTGCATTGGAAACGTCATCCTCCAGTTGGGTCAAAGCAAACACTCTTCCCTGATTGGCACCGTCTGGGGTTAGATCTGCTAATGGTCTTTGTTGTAGTGGCTTCTATAGTGGTGGCTTCTTTGCATTTACTTGTCCTGCTACTTGATTGGTCTTTGTTGAAAGCGATGGGTAGTTATTTCTAAAGTGCCCGAACCCTCCACATGCGAAGCATCGACGTGGGTCATTACTTGCCCTATTTTGAGTAGCCCCATCTCCTCGAACTGTCTAAAGTCTCTATCCAACCACCTGTTCTGGGCGATGGTATGGTGCCGCCCTCTGCACTCCAGTACTGCTAGCACCCGTCCGGATCGGACCTCCCCTTGCGAAGTTCTGTCGCCGCTGGTTGTCCTCCGTGTCTCTCTCCACCAGTGCAGCTCTGTCAACAAGATCCCTATAGTCCCGAATCTTGTGAGCCACAATCTTCTCCTGATGGCAGACCTCAAGCTCTACTCAAAGCGTTTGACCCTCCTGGCCTCGATAGATATGAACTCTATGGCATAACGGGATAGCTTATTAAATTTCCTCTCATAATCTGCCACCGTCATGCTACCCTGTCGTAGAGCAAGAAAATCTGCACTCATCTTGTTCCTGACCGATTTTGGAAAATACTTGTCTTAGAAGATCTGATTAAACTCCTCCTAGGTAAGAGCATATATGTTTCTCCTTCTCAACACCGAGTCCCACCAGTGGTCGGCCTCCCCTTATAACAGGTATGTAGCCAAGCCAACCCGCAAATCCTCGGCAACTCCCATGCCATCACACATCTTACTCACCCGGTGAATCCACTTATCCGCATCCAAAGGGTGAGAGCTTACTTGGAAAGTAGGTGGGTGTTGTCGCAAAAATTCTCGAAGAACTACCATCCTTCAATTTTCATCCTCGTTGCTCGGTATACGAGCTAATGGATTACACCCCTCGTTGTGGTTGTTGTTTCCATTCTGGTGTTGTACTAGAGTGGTTAACTCCCTTAGGTATTGATAAATGTCATTCATGGCATCGGGAGGTGGTGGTGGTGGTGGGTTTACTTGACCTCCACGACCATGTTCACGTTCACGTTCACACCCACACTCATGGCTATCGATGCGTTTCCCCCGTGCAAATGCATTGTAATGCACCATTGCCTAATCCATGTCATGTCCATATGTAAAGGATGTCACATGAGCTAATTTAACTACATTCAAACTAATTCCATGGCAATTTATATCCGAAGCCTATAATTACCGAACTTTCTCATAATGCCATATATCAATGAACATATACCAACATTTCATTTTGAACAACAATTCACAAGCATGTCATTACATAACATATGCTAACAACACACTACATTTCCAAGGTATAAAGTAAACACACAACATGCCCAAATAGCACCCAATTCCATGGATCACATTGAGTCTAATTCACAACCCATTTCAAGGTAAAATTTCATTCTACCCAATTTCAATATCCATTTCATCAATTTTCACACATAGGTAATGATAAAATCTTTTTATCCACATACCCATTACATACTACACCCTAGGTTGCAAAATAAACCCGAGTAAGAAGGAACCCTACCTCTTGAAGCATAAACCTCTTTGGTAAAAACCTTCAAGACCCCAATTTTCTCCCAAAACCCTTGATTCCAACAAGCTCGATTTTGGAACTTCGGTGAAAGCCCTCATTTTTGGTACATAGGCATAGCCCTCTACTAGGAGACCGACTTTAACACTTGACCCAAGTGGATTTGAGCGACGAAATGTCGTAGATTGTAGAGAGAAGGTGGGTTTCTTCCCTCTTTTCCCTCTCTTCTCTATCGGCAAACGGCTGGACAAAAGAATGGAGGAAAATATGATTTTTCAACCTATTTATATTTCTTAATACTTGGTCCACAACGCGCCACACGACCTTATTTTTCCTAGGTTCGTTTTTGCCCCGAAACGATTAAATTTTATCTTGGTTTAAGTTCAAAATATTTTTATTCTTAACTTACCTTAAATAATTTTCCAACTTTTGAAATTTTATCAAAAATCTTGTTTTTGGGTCACCCGAAACTCGACCGCCTCGTAAAACGCAAAAAATCCAACTATCTCGGAATTCGATGAAATCTGACAGGGTAACTAGATTTCGCAAGACGAATCCAACGGTGAGGTCCATTTCATCATCCAAGATCTAGAAAAATTCAGATTTTCAACCTGTACTGTAGCAACAATTTACTGTTTTGCTCTTTTTGTAAAAAGTTTAAATTTACCCAGTTTTACTCTTCTCTAGTGGTAATCCATAACCTATTGCTCTCATGTAAGTCCTAATTCCTAGGCTCTGATACCAAAAGCTGTAATGCCCCAAAATCCACCTTGGACGACATTACAATTTAAAAACCATTCACATTATGAGAGTAACTAATAAAGTCTATAAATAAAGTAAAATTCCATTTATCATACATAATATCTACAACATCATCCAAAAGAATATGTCAAACCATGACATCTACATCCAAAAAGAATATATCAAACTATGACAATTACATTTCAAAATCAAACTTAAACTTGCACCGGAATAAACAAAATATCGTCCATCCCTTGTATCACAATACATCTCCTAGTCTAGGACATGGAGACATCAACTCTAGACATCCCCCTCGGGATCTACACTTCCATCTAATTGCACTTCCCAAGCTACCTGCTCATCAACTCCGAGCTCTTCATCTAAATTGACATATGAGAATAAATAGTATTTGTAGGGGATGCAGACTAAGCTCTGTAGCAATATCCTCCCAAACTTGAATAAGGTTTAGAAAACATATAAAATAGTTCGGTCTCACTTTCCAAAATATCATACATAACTTGAAATAAAACAGGGACAATTATTTGATCTCAAGTTAACGCAATAACAATAAGTTAAATGAAAGGAATAAACATGTGAAGAAATCAATTAATCATTTAATAGCATCATCCCATATTCTCATGGATGGTGGTTGCTTCCTATGAATCTATCCAACGATTCTGCCTCGTTCACCCATCATAACCACACAAACCACTTTAAGAAGGGCCTATACCGTCTCCTACGGCATTGACGAATCCTTCCAAGGAAAGGTATACCATCCCTCAACCTCGAACGTATGTAAACAATAGTGGTTGGTCTCACAAAAAACAATCCACTACAAGTGTTAGGCAACTATCTCACCCCCATTGGGATAGACTAACGTCTAACACTCCACAACAGTTCTCGAATGCAATTCAAGTCCATCACAACAAACCATACAGGATGCACGAGATAAAATACCAACCAATTTCTCAAATCACCAGTAAATCAAAAACCCCTCAATTCCATAGGTATTTCTCAAATCACAAGTAATTTCAAAAATCCCCAATTTCATAGGTATTTTTCCAATATTACTTCTCAATAAAATAAGCAAAAGATCATCAAAAGACATACTTTTATTGTTCAAAATAAGGCACTAAAGTTTTTGAATCAAGAGCACAAGAATATCAAGAAGAAGATTTCATCTTTCTAAAAAACTAGGTTTTGACATCAAGAACAAGGGTTTTTTGGCCATCAACCATAACTTCACAAGAATATCAAGAATCAAGGATTTCAATACATATATATAAGATTTAAAGTCAAAACATGTATATAGATATAAGCCCTAGCATCAATGAACAAGAGCAACCCCTACCTTCTTCCTTAGTTTTGTGTGAAGAACTTGAGATTTGATCCATTTCAATCTGGATCTTATGTGTTTCTCCTTTTTTCTTCCTCTCTAAGACTTCCTAGGGTTATAAGTGTTGAAATGGGGCTAATAAGGGTGTCCTTAAGTACTTATAGTGGAAGAAATGACCTCCTATGGGCGATTTTGAAACTCAGATTTCGTAACTCATGTTTGAACGTCACTTTGGCATTCGAACGTCAATAGTGCAAATTATTGATTCATGTTCGAACGTCACCTGGCGTTCGAACGATAGTTGCTCCCAGTACTTTTTCACTTCCATCAGAGCTCTACAGACATCAAAGTACTGGGACTTACTGTCATTCAAATGTCCATTCACGTTCGTACGTCCTCCCAATTTATGCTGAAACTTCTAGTGGAGTTTTGACCTATTTAGAGAGTAATTTGGAAAATATTTGTGGAATACTATTTTGTAGCCTGGAAGTGTCAAAAATCCATCTTACCCAAACTATCTCTAATATGCAATTTCACTCTGAAATACTTTCAACTTTCTACAACATAACTTTTTTATTTCTACTCTTATCCTCTACATAGTTCATGCATACCTCATTACATTTATTAGTATTTCAAAAACAATTACGGGGCTACAAACAAATAAGAAAGTGGGGGCTTACAAAATAAGTAGGGTGTTAGAGATGAAATCTCATGTATAGCACATACATTGGGTTGTTAGAATATGGAAATGGGTAAGAGAACAAGTTTAAACCAAATCTTGCATTATTGTGTTTTGATGAAATTGTTTGGTTTGGATTTCATGGAGAATATGTTGTTTGGGCATGCTATGTGTTTACACAATTGTGCCTATTAAGTGTTTGATAAAATGCTTATGAATGCAAGTGTGTTAATTGGGTTGATGACAAATGTAACATGTTTGGGATTACTTGTGGAGAAATAAAACGTGATTATATGTTTATGATATGATTGAAATTTGAGGAAATTGGATGTGTTCAGTATATGCTCATGATATGAGGTTCATGACATTGTAAATTGCAATTGTACATTACATTTGAACATGCACGTGTAGCATCACATTCGTGGGCATGTGACATGAGTGTGGGCATGTGTGCATGATTTTCATTAAACACCATTCTGAGTGAGTCAATGCGTGGGCTTGGAAATGTTGGATCTAGGTTTGACTGAGTCACATGGGATATATTGAAAATAAGGGTCAGGGTTAGCAAGAAGGGCTAGATTCACCCATGGGTGAGAGCCTCAGAAATTTTGAATACGCACTCCTGTTGTTATTGAGTCCAAAAAGTGTGTTGACGTATTCAGAGCCGTTGGTGGAAGTCCATAGATGCCGTGTCGATTGAGTACTCGTTGGTGAAAGTCCATAAATACCCACCAGAAGAAAGACCTAAGATTTTATAAAATGGTTATTGGATTTCTAACATTAATGGCGGGAGCTTTGAATACCCGGATGCATACGCATGACATGACATGTGTTATGGGAGCCAGTGCAGGGCCCAGGTTTGCATTGCATGTATGAGTTTCATCTCAAGGCATGCCATAGATTAGTAGCATTCCTTTAAGAAATGAACTGGGAATAGATGCTTGAATTGTTGAATCGCATGTAACATTTCAAATGCATTTGGGTTGGGGACTAGACTCCTTAGGAGATACTGCTTGTTTATTTCCGTTGTAGTATATCCAAACCTTCGAACATCATCCCTCAATGTGTATAGTCTATGTATGGAGGAAAGTGTCATTCTCCGTTGGAATGATGTCAAAAGAAAAGGCAACGGAATGGTGGGTGAATGAAATATGTGTGTGTGTGTGTGAACAAAAATGCTTCCCAAGCGCAGAGAGACTTTTGCTTGTCGTGTTTTACTTGGAATCGTATTCGAAGGTCGTCTCCTCAGGGAAGGAGGTATATCATCATGAAGGTGATTTTTGTAAAAATAAAGTGTAAAATCTTTTGTTGGTTGAAGGTTGGTTTATGATTATGATGAAAATGAAATAGAATAAATGTTGGCTAATCCAAAGGGTTCACTCCTATGGAAATACCAAATCAACTCGAATTTTTCCTCTAATAGAGCATAGATGTACGATTGATTCATGGGAAGCTAGGGAAGAGATGGAAGTGAGGATCCAAGCATAACCCTTGACAAGTCTAAGGGATATCAAAGACTCACAATCCCATACACCCTCTACCCAGTTAAACCGAACCATTGTACTCTGAGAGGAGGAAGGAAAATGAGTTGAAATGGCATACCCAAGAAGAGGTCTCCCTTTGATTAGCCAACTTAAAGGCTTAGATACTCATGCTTAAGGTAAAGACAACAATGTAATGAGAAGGCATCATGAAGAAATGAAGATTGGAGCTAAGCTAATGCAAAGAAGCATAAACTAAGAGAAAATACATTTCATACAATGGATTTTTCACTAAAGATCTTAGCCCGCTCTTTTGAAATTTTAGAGCTCTTATATGCGTCTCTTCGCATCTCTTCCAATTCATATAATTCTAGCTTTGTATGCTCTCCGACCATTCTCAAATTGTAATTGAAAGTCTTTATGGCCCAATAAGCCTTGTGTTCCATCTCAACTGGCAAATGGCAAGCCTTTCCATAGACGAGCTGATAGGGAGACATGCCTGAGACAATCTTGTAGGCGGTGCGGTAAGCCCATAGGGCATCGGTCAGCTTATTTGACCAATCTTTCTTTTTTGGATTCACTGTCTTTTCTAAAATATTTTTAATCTCTCTATTGGCCAACTCGGCTTGGCTTTTGGTTTATGGGTGGTATGTGATGGACACCTTGATGCAAATGGCCTATTGCAAAAATGTGATCCAGCATCACTTATCATTGCACGAGGCATCCCAAACCTTCAAAAAAATTTCTCCTTGAGAAACTTGACTATAACCTGGTGGTCATTAGTCTGGGTTGGGATAGCCTTCACCTATTTGGACACATAGTCCACTGCTAGTAGAATATATAGATAGCAAAATGACATAGGGAAGGGACCCATGAAGTCGATTCCCCAATAATCAAATATTTCGATAACAAGCACAGGGGAAAGGGGCATCATGTTCCTTCGGGTCATGCTACCCAAATGTTGGCATCTATCACACTCTTTACAAAATGAAATACAATCCTTTACAGGAGAGGGCCAGTAAATATCTGATTGAAGAATTTTTGCCGAGGTCTTTTTCGTCAAGAAATGGCCACTGCATGCTTATGAATGACAGAATGCAAGGACATCCCACTGTTCATTCTCCAATACGCATCTCCGCATGACTTGGTCGGGGCAGTACTTGAACAGGTATGGATTGTTGAAGTAGAAGTACTTGACATCTGCCATAAATCTTATTTGATCCTCTAGGCTCTAATGCGGTGGTATTTGTCCTAGTGCAAGATAGTTACATATGTTAGCATACCAAGGACAAATAGAATGAATTGAAAGTAAATGTTCATCAAGGAAGGAATCAGGGATAGGAATGTTCTTATCGGCCTCTTGCACCACTAGTCGGGACAAATGGTCTGCCACCAAGTTCTCCACTCCCTTTTTGTCTTTGATTGTCAAATTAAACTCTTGGAGTAGGAGGACCCACCTGATATGTCTGAGTTTGGCATCCTGCTTAGACATCAAATATTTCAAGGCAGAGTGATCAGCATAGACAACTATCAGTGAACTTATGATGTAGGACCAAAATTTATTCAATGCAACAACTACGACTAGCAGCTCTTTTTAGTGGTAATATAATTCATTTGAGCTTCATTGAGTGTCTTGCTAGCGTAGTATATTACATAAGGTCTATTCTCCTCTCTTTGATGAAGCACTATGCCAATTGCATAATCACTCGCGTCGCAAATAAGCTCAAAAGGTAAATCTCATTTGGGTGGTCGTATAATTGGAGGTGTGGTAAACATGCTTTTGATTTTTGTAAAAGATGTCTCACAACTATCCAACCACTCGAATGAGATATTCTTAGACAATAAATTAGTCAAAGGTCGGGCCAATGTACTAAAATTTTTTATGAAGCGACGGTAAAAACCAGGATGGCCCAGAAACGACCTGATTTCCTTGACAACCCTTGGCATAGGGAGGTTGGAGATGGACACCACCTTTGATTTGTCAACTTCAATACCCCTTGCCGAAACTATATAACCGAGAACAATTCCCTCTGTCACCATCAAGTGACACTTCTCCCAATTGAGGACTAAGTTCTTTTCCTCGCATCTCTCTAGAACTTTCTCTAAATTTTTCAGACATCCTTCAAATGAATCCCCAAACACTGAAAATTCATCCATAAAGACATCTACTATCTTCTCCACCATGTCACTGAAGATCCCCATCATGCAATGTTGAAAAGTCCCTGGGGCATTACATAGCCTAAAAGGCATGTGACGGTAGGGAAATATACCATAGGGACAAGTGAAGGTGGTCTTCTCCTGATCTTCCAATTCAATCTTGATTTGATTGTATCTGGAATATCCATCTAAAAAGCAATAGAATAGATGCCCCGCTACTCATTCCAACACTTGGTCGAGGAATGACAATGGAAAGTGTTCTCTTCTTGTGCATGCATTGAGCTTGCGATAGTCAATGCATACTCTCCATCCGGTGATCACCCTTGTTGGAATAAGCTTATTATCCTCATTTGCCACCATGGTGACTCTCAACTTCTTGTGGACTACTTGCGTAAGGGTAACCCACTTACTATCGACAATTGGAAAGATGATGCTCACGTCAAGTAGCTTTAAGACCTCGTCTCTCATCAAATCCTTTATGATTGGGTTCAACCTTCTTTGTGGTTGTCGAGACGGCTTGGAGTCGTCTTCAAGATAGATTCAGTGTGTGCAAATGATGGGGCTTATACCTTTGATCTTGGCAATTTTCCAACCAATCACCCCTTTATGTCTCCTAAACACTTCCAAGAGGTCTTCTTCTTGCTTTGGATCCAAGGTTGAGCTAATCACCACCGGAAAGGTCTTGTCCTCCCCAAGATATGCATACTTAAGATGAGATGGCAATGACTTCAACTCCAATACGGGTTTTTGTTCATCCGATGGAAATATCTTCTTTTCTTGAAGTGGAAGCTTCTCAAATATAGGGATCCATTTGTCTACCACTTTCAAACTCTCCAACTCTTCTTTCTCATCAACCTTGTTCATAACAACACATCCCTCCTCTTCCAACTTGAAAGTATTCATTAACTCCAAGTGCTCCTCTACCTAGGTATCAATCCTATTGACTTCGTGCATCTCCTCATCATCCCTTAGTTGCTTGGACAAGTTGAACACATTGAGATCCATCATCATGTTCCCAAGTGCTAGCTTCATAAGACCATTCTTGCAATTAATCATAGCATTAGATGTGGCAAGAAAAGTTCTACCAAGTATTACAGGGATTTGGGAGCTAAGATTTGCAACCAGGTGAGTGTCAAGCACAATAAAATCAACGGGAAAGTAAAATTTATCGACTTGCACTAAAACATCCTCAACTACTCCCCTTGGTGTTCAGACACTATGGTCCGCCGTTGAAGAGTGATTGGAATAGGCTTCAATTCTTTGGGCTGAAGTTATTGGTACACCGAGTACGGAAATGAGGTTCATAGTAGCCCCCAAATCAAGTAGCGCTTGTTCCACCCAGAAATTTTTGATTTTTATTACAATGGTAGGACAGTCGGGGTCTTTAAAATTTGGAGGGGTGTTTGTCCTCAAAATCGAGCTGACTTGCTCGGTGAGAAATTCTTTTTTGTGGACATTGTGCCTCCTCTTTACTGTGCATAAGTCTTTCAAGATTTTTGCACATGATGGAATTTGCTTTATGGTATCAAGGAGTGAAATATTCATCTTTACTTGCCTAAAAATTTTAAGTATATCAGTATAATTAGCCAACTTCACAGGTGACTTCAAATGATTAGGAAAAGGAGCAGGCATGCGAGAAACAAGAACACTTTTGTCAACCATTTTTTTCTTAACCACCTCACTCTCTTTCTTCTCACACACACCCCACCCTCATCGATGTCACCCATGGTGTCTTTCTTTTTTGGCAATATGGCATTGGGTGAGAGCTTTAGTACACTGGTATTATCAATTTGCTTGCCACTACGAAGGTTGGTAACCGCCTTGAGTTGCTCACAACTCTCTCTTAAGGGCTCCAATGACTCAACGACATGTTGACCTCTAGGGTTCTCTTGGGGTTGAGCAAAAAATTTCCCTTTCTCTTGTTGTGATGCCCCCATGGAGTTTGTTAGTTTGATCCTAATGTCATTAAAATTTGTGGCATTTTGATTGTTGATGGCGGTCTGGTTATGATTGAAGGTAGTCTGGCTTTGAATGAAAGCATGAACCATATCCTCTAAATTCCTCTTGTGGGGAGTTTGACATGTGGGAGGATTGGATGGTCCTTGGGAAAAGTTTTGTGGAGGTGGATTTTGTGAACATTTTTGTGTGGGTGGGGTTGATGAATACCCTTGCAAATTGGTCCGGGGGTATTGGGAGCTAGATGCTTGACCTTGGGATTGAAATTGTTTTTTCCTAGGAGGCGTGGGAGGTGTGTATGCATTTGAACCATGAGGAGTGGGGTTATCATTTCTCCAACTAAAGTTCGGGTGATTGCTCTAACCTGGATTGTAAGTGTTTGAATGTGGAGAGAATGATTAACTCGGTTGGTTAAAGACATTGACTTGCTCGCGATACACTTCCTTCAATGCCGGAATGTTAGGGCACTCCGATATGGAGTGATCTACACTCTCACAAATTGAGCTGCCTTCCTCAATCCTTGAAACATTTGACACCTCATGTCTCCTATTTACCTCAAGACTCTCAACCTTCCTAGACAACTTGGCAATTTTGGAAAGCAAGTCTTCCATGTCTCTTAAGTCATAAATCCCTCCCCCATGAGTTTGGATATTCCCTTGAGAAGAAGACCTTGGTACATTGGTGGAATCCGTAATGTCCCATGATTGAGCATTCTGTGCCAATATATCAAAGTAATCTAAGGCCTCATCAGGGTCCTTACTCAAAAACTTCCCATTACACATCATATCTATGAACTATCGATGGCCCGATGTGATTTTCTCATAGAAGAAACTCTCCAACTGCCACGATTCAAAGCCATGGTGTGGAATGGATTGTAGCAACTCCTTGTACCGATCCCAACATTAGTAGAATTGCTCATTGGGCTTCTCTGAAAAGTTTTGAATTTATTTTTTTAAAGTGGTGGTTTTATGCAACTTAATTTTTTTTTTTTAAAAACCAAGAGAGAATTTGGTTCCAAGATGTTATGGATCGAGGCCTCAAGGAATTAAGCCACGTTTTTGGCTTATCTCTTAGGTAAAAAGTTAAAAATTTCAGCTTAGCTATGTCTTCCATACTATGAGTGGTGAGGAAGGTTGCAACTATTTCCTCGAAATCCTTTACGTGCAAATAGGGGTTTTCCTTTTCAATTTCATGGAAAATGGGAAGTAGTTGCAACATCCCTATCTTAACTAGGAAGAGATGAGCTTGGACCGGAAGGAGGATGCATGAGGGTGTGGTGCTTCGTGTGGGTTGAAGAAAATCCATTATTGACCTTGCCGGAGGCTCCATGTGGATATTGTTCCCTTTATTCATGGGAGGGGGAAATTCCATTCGTGGATTGGGCATTCTAGGTTCTTGTCCTCCCCTACCCCGTTGCATATTTGGATTGGCACCCACATTCTCAAAATTATCACCCACATACTCAGGTGGGTCTTGGTCAATGTTCATATTGGGGCCTAAGGGTTGTCTAACTAGTTAGTTTTGTTCGTCCCGACCCCACATATAACAGAACTATCTACAAATAAAAATGTAAACAAGCAAAAGTATATACAAGGATCAATGTATCTCAGCCCATGATGAACATCACGGGACTTACCTCTGTTGTTCGGAAATCACCTACTTGATTCGACACTTGCCTTCCCCGGCAACGACACCAAAAATACTTGTTTATTTCCATTGTAGTATATTGTAACCTTCGAACATCATCCCTCAATGCGTATAGTCTATGTGTGGAGGGGAGTGTCATTCTCGCTTGGAATGATGTCAAAAAAAGGGTAACAGAATGGTGGGTGAATGAAATGTATGAAATGTGTGTGTGTGTGAGCAAAAATGCTCTCCAAGCGCAAAAAAACTTTTGCTTGTCGTGTTTTACTTGAAATCGTATTCCAAATTCGTCCCCTTAGGGAATGAGGTATATCATCATGAAGGTGGTTTTTGTAAAAATAAAGTGTAAAATCTTTTGTTTGTTAAAGGTTGGTTTGTGATTGTGATGAAAATGAAATAGAACAAATGTTGGCTAATCCAAAGGGTTCACTCCAATGGAAATACTAAATCAACTCGAATCCTTCCTCTAATAGAGCATAGATATACGATTGATTCATGGGAAGCTAGGGATGAGATGGAAGTGAGGATCCAAGCATAAACCCTTCACAAGTCTAAGGGATATCAAAAGCTCACAATCCCATCCACCCTCTACCCAGTTAAACCGAATCATCGTACTCTGAGAGGAGGAAGGAAAATGAGTTGAAATGGCATACCCAAGAGGAGGTCTCCCTTGGATTAGCCTACTTAAAGGCTTAGATACTCATGCTTAAGGTAAAGACAACAATGTAATGAGAAGATATCATGAAGAAATGAAGATTGGAGCTAAGATAATGCAAAGAAACATAAACTAAGAGAGAATACATTTAATACCCATTTTAAAACAAAGAAATTGAAAGAAAATGAAATGCACAAATATAACTTTCGGATGATTTATACATGTCCACCACCTCATTATAAAGAGTGAATGAGAAACTACTCACTCTTCATGGCTTTGGTAAAGCTAAAAAAGTGAGTGATGTTCATCCCTCCAAGTAGAGGATTTATAAGGTAAAACACATTACACAAGGAGCCGATCTTAGACAAAGAATGAGTGAATCACATTCCACCCTTCACGGCTTTTGTAAAGCTCTAGAAAATTGGAAGAGTTTCACTCCTCTAATGGAAGAAGGAAGCTCAAACAATAGAAGTAAAAGAAAGCAATAATACAAGAAACCAATAATACTTTTGGAGAGATGGATGCTTTACAAGTCCTAAGGAGTGGTATTTATAGGCAACAAGGGAGGGTGAAAGTCTTGTTTAGTGGCTTTGAATTACACTTTGATCCCCCTTTATTTTGAGCTTTGATAATTTGCACCCTATAGTTTGTTGTAATGCCCCAAAATCCACATTGGACGACATTACTATTTAAAATCATTCACATCATGAGAGCAACTAATAAAGTCCATAAATAAGGCAAATTCCATTCATCGCACATAATATCTACGACATTATCCAAAAGAATATGTCAAACCATGGCATCTACAACCAAAAAGAATATGTCAAACTATGACAATTACATCTCAAAATCAAACTTAATCTTGCAGCGGAATAAACAAAATAACATCTATCCATTGTGTCAAAATGCATCTCCTAGTCTAGGACATGGAGGGATCAACTCTAGACATCCCCCTTGGGATCCACGCTTCCATCCAATTGTGCTTCTCAAGCTACCTACTCATCAATTTTGAGTTCTTTATCTAAACTGACATCTGAGAATAAATGGTATTTGTAGAGGGTGAGCACTAAGCTCTGTAGCAACATCCTCCCAAACTTGAACAATGTTTAGAAAACATATAAAACAGTTCGGTCTCCTTTCAAAAATATCATATATAACTTTGGAAAGAAAACAGTGACATTCGATCTCAAGTTTACACAATCTCAATATATATAAAATGAAAAATTAAAACCAATTCCAACAATAAGCCATTTCCACAACAATAACCAATAACCCACAACTTGTACCATTACCCACAATGTATATCAAGCAACAACTTGTATCTTTCACAACATTATGCATATGTATTTGTATCTATAACTCAGGTATGATGTATGACATCGCATGAATAAACACATCGCATGAATAACACATCGAGAATATCTTGGCCCACATAAACACACTCAATTCTCGCAAGGATATCCAATCTTTAGGTAGGGTGTATACCAATGTATTGGCAGGGACGATCCAACACATAAGACCCTCAGCCTCGATAACATGTGAGTGAATAGTGGTTTGGTTCTCGCAAGGCACCACCACCACTACGAGTGATAGGGAACCTTTAAACCCACACGGAGTAAGAAACACATCTAACCCACTCTACGATATCCAGTCAATGGTCACTCATGGTCATCTAAACATCCACAAGAGATACAACACAACCCAATTCCTCAAATCACAAGCAAAATCCAAAAATTCCCAAATTTCACATGTATTATTCCAATAAAACAATTTAAGAAAATATTAAAGAGATCATCAAAATGCCATTTTATTGTTCAATACAAAGCACTAGAGTTTTGAAATCAAGAACAAAGGAACAATCAAGAGAGAAATTCATTTCTCTTGAAAACTAGGGTTTTACATCAAGAACATGAATTTCTAAGGTTATCAAACCATAAATTCTTTCAAAACATGGTAAGGTTTGCAAGAACATCAAGAATCAAGGATTCCATAACAAATATATATGATTAAGAGTCAAAACATATGTATATATAAGCCCTAGCATCAATGAACAAGAGTGAAAGAAAACCCCTACCTTTCTTCTTCCTTGACTTTGTGTGAAGAACTTGAAGATTAGATCTTTCTCAAACTTGAATAAACCCTTTAATCTTTTATTTTTCCCTTTCTTTCTTCCTCTCTAAGCCTTTCTAGGGTTAGAAATGTTGAAATGGGGCTTAAAGAGGTGTCCTTATATATTTATAGGAGGTCAAAGGGTCCCTTGTGCGCGAATCTGAAAGTCAGAATTCGTAGCTTATGTTCGAACGTCATTGGCATTCGAATGTCCTTTGCCCCCAGTACTTTTTTTTCCATCAGACAATAAGTAATAGAATGCACTATCGTTCGAACAGACTTTTACGTTCGAACGTAGGTCGTTTGAACGTCATTTCACGTTCGAATGGACTTCCTATTTCTGCTGAAACTTCCAGTGAAGTTTTGGCCAATTTAGAGGTTAATTTGGAAAATTTTCATGAAATGTGCTAATTTTTTCATAGAGTAAGTACCAATGGAAAAGAAATGTTAGGGATAAGTCACGATTGAGGGTTGAGTGTCCTAACAACAATGATGCTAATTCATTTTTAGTCAACAATCTTACATACACATTTGTTCGACTGAAGTTTGTGGGTAGCTTCACTGAAAACCCTCATGAGACAACACTCATCCACTAGGGTAAACCTAGCGGTTCAATGGCTTGGTGCATAAGCTAAATGCAACTGGATGACCTACGAAAATGGCATTAGACATAAATTTGCATTTCATTTGTGTTATATTACTAGAGACTAGCAATATTTAAGTTAGGGGGTGTGATTAGTACTTAAATATAGCATATTATTATGCCTTTTTAGGACTAATTGTACTTTTATGGAGTTTAAGTAAGGATATTTCAGGTTCTAAAGTGAACAAAGGCTTGAGGGCAACAAAAGTCACACTTGAATGTCGCACCAGCACATTAGGGAATGAAATTGGATAGGCTTGGAACAAAGCAAGAATGTTCGAATGCCAACTCACGTTCGAACGTCCATTTAAACTATGACAAGACCAGCCTGTTGAGACATAATGTGTTGCAATCAAGCACCAAGACCCTGAGGTACTTGAGTACTACGTTCGAACACCAACTAACGTTCGAACATCCACTTGAGTTGATTGAAGGCCAGACTGATGAAACATGGCATGTTGCAACAAGCAAGGAAGAAAGTGCACTTGAGTACCACGTTTGAATGCCATTCAACATTTGAATGTCTCTTGGAATCATTTGAAGAACAGGCTTCTACATAGAGTGTGGAAATGAACTTCACAGAAGACCACTTGAGTGGAAACGGTCAGCCCCATTTGGCATTCGAACGTTTATAAAGCAAGACTAGTAGACACGTTCAAACATTAGACAACGTTCGAATGCCTCTAAAACAAAATAGTAGATAACGTTCAAACGTCGATTCACGTTCGAACGTCCTCCATAGACTGTCTGCAGAGTAGTTAGTTTTCATGGGTGGCAAACACTATTCACTCATCCTCTCTTATCTTCTTGTTTTCTTCCCCCCTTCCTTGCCCATAAATAGTCCCATGTTGGGAGCTAGAAAGGGGCATTCTTCCTCTTGTAAAGAAAAGGGGTGCAAAATCTTTCTCTTGTAAAGTAGAGTAGCAAGCTAGTTTTTGTACATCTCTTGTTTATGTTTTCATTTTGTATTTGTATTAACCATGATGGAGGCTTAGACTCCCCTTGTAGTTGTACTTGCTTTTATTTACAAGTATCAAGAGAGATAGCTTATCTTTTGGTTGTGGTGGAAACCCTCCAAAAGAATCTAGCTTTCGTCTACTTTTATTGTTCATGTATTTCACTTCCATTGCTTGAGCATTCTTCTTTCTTAGAAGAGTGAAACTCTCCAACTTTTCTAGAGCTTTACCAAAGCCGTGAAGGGTGGAACATGATTCACTTATTTTTCATTGAAGATAAGCTCTTTGTTTAGTTTGCTTCATTTAGTAACTCCTCTACTTAGAGATATGAGTATCACTCACTTTTCTTGCTTTGCGAAGGCCATGAAAAGTGAGTAGTTCCTCATTCACTCTTTAGTAAGAGGTGATGAATATGTAAAGATTATTCGAAAGTTATGTTTGTGCAACTTCTTTATGCTTTAATGCTTTATATTCCACTTGCTCATTGGATGATTGAATGCATCTACCAAAGTTAAGGTACTTTGTATAACCAAGGGCTCCTTTTATGATATGGATGACTCCTGCATAGAAAGACCCGTTAGTTCAAGGCAAGCACCTAGGCTAGCTCTTCATGACAACCTTTCAATCTCCACCATTATTGTGCTTTATTCAAAGAATGTACCATTAATGCCATGGTTGGATGCCTTGTAGAAACACTTGCTTGTTTGTAGACGGGTTAAGTCTCAGCACAAACAACTCTTGTAAACTTCTAGAAAGGCATCGAAATCATGTACTTAATTTTTACAATCCATCTTTATTTTTCGATTAACTTGCTATTGACACGAGAGTTAATTGAGTTATAAAGCACAAACATAATAAACCGGATAATCAATTACATGTTTTGATCTTCGAACTAAAGAGTGGTTGTTAGCTTTGTTAATTTATCTTATATTTTGTCTAGAAAACTCTTGAAAAGAATCTTCTAGTCTATTGAAGAAATCTCACCACTCTAAACTCTCAAAATTCCCAGTCACTTGGTCTTTATTGTTGCTTACTTCAAAACACTAATCATAGTTCCCTGTGGATTCGACTCTGAACTTAACCGAATTATTACTACCACTTGACTGCTTGCACTTGGGTGTACACATTTTCGATCAAGTCACCCTACGCCCACATACTATCCATTTAGCGCATTTTCAGCATAGAATCCAGTGCCTAGGCACTTGTGTTGGCCCTAGACACGAATTTTAACTTATTTTTTACCTGAAATTGAATCCTAATGATACATATATGCTAGGTTTTGAGTTAGGATAGGGATATACTGATTTTGGGGGCTAATAACATAAGGAAAGACCAAGGATTAAAATAAAATTGAAGACAAGGACCAAAGGAAGCGACACGAAGAAAATTGAAATCGAAGACTAGAGAGAAAGTGAAGATTGCAACTAAGTTTTCATTCTTTTCTCTTACTTTTACTTCTTAATTTTCTAAGATGTTGTTTAATTTGGGGATGATGTTTTTCAATTAATTTATGAACTAAATATTTATTAAGATTGTAGCGGAACCTGATGTTGAGTTAAGTTGATCTACTCTCATTTCTGGTTCTATTGATCATATATGAGTTGTTTATCATATTTTGTGCTTAATATATGATTGTGTGGCCAACAATCAATTTGATTCCCTAGATGAAATTGGAAGATAAATTCTAGGGATAGATCTGAATATGATGGCATGCGTCTGGTTAATTCTTCTTAGGATTGAATTGTTGGGTTTGTGTATAGGAATATACCTATATGTCTTGTGTAACTTTTATGAGAATTTGAACTTAATGAATCTACTCCAAATTATTTTGCATAGGAATATAGTAATTTAATTAGGATAGATAATTTTATCTAACTATTAGAAGAGGTTTGATAAATAAATTTGAGTTCTTAGTTAACAACTTATTTTGATTAATTGACTGGAAGAAGAGTTAAAAAGATTTATACGAGGCATTAGGGGAAGTTGTAATCTTAAGTTGTTTCATCCGGTAAATTCAACCAGTGATTATTAAAGTTTAGATTTAGTTTTAAATTAGTGAATTCTTAGTCAATTCCAATTGTTTAAATAAAATTGAATTGATACAAAGTTAGTACTTGGATATTATTAGCAATAATTCTCCGTGGGAACAATACTCTGCTTATCAGTTTATTACTTGTTGATCATGTATACTTGCACATAAATTATCAATATCAAATTCGGACAACAAATTTTTGGCGCCATTGTCGAGAAATTATTCTAGTAATTATTTCAATATTAATTTCAATCAATTTGATATTTTTTTAAACTTATTTAACTTTTTTTGTATTAATTGCTTTTGCAAGTACTAGTGAATTTTGTATGCAAACATGATCTACTGGTCAAGAGTTACTACCATATGAAGACGAAATCGAAAAAAGGCTCCTAAACTTATGAAAGTAGTGTCAAGAAGCAAAGAATTAAGAAGCTATGGCTGAAGATGAATAGAAATCATTAAGGGATTATGCTATGCCGCTTGTTACAAAAATACAATCGAGCATTCAAAGGCCCCCAATTCAAGCAAACAGTTTTGAGATTAGGGCGAGTACAATCCAAATGATTCAGAATTCAGTGCAGTTTGGGGGTTTGCCTAATGATGACCCAAACGATTAATTGGTGAGTTTTCTGGAGATTTCTGACACATTCAAATACAACGGGATTTCTGAAGATGCGATTAGACTATGACTTTTCCCTTTCACACTTTGTGATAAGGCGAAGAGTTTGGTTGCATTCATTGCCACCGGTTTCTTTTACCACGTGGACAAATTTAGCTCAAAAATTTTTAGCTAAATTTTTTCCACCAGCTAAAACTGCAAGGATGAGGAATGATAGCACATCATTCACACAATATGATTCTGAGACTCTATATGAAGCTTGGGAGCGATTCAAGAATTTACTCCCAAAATGCCTTCACCATGGTATTCCAAAGTGGTTGCAAGTTTAAGCATTCTACAATGGGTTGTTTAGTGCTACTCGGACTAGTATCGATGCAACTCCAGGTGGGGTATTGATGGGAAAAAAATTTGATGAAGCATATGAGTTATTGGAGATGATGACTACCAACAATCATCAATGGCCTTCTACAAGGATCAATTAGCCAAAGGTAGCAGGGATTTATGAAGTTGATGCGGTTACTACATTGGCTGCATAGGTTGCTACATTGACAAAGAAGATTGATGCTCTAGGGGTGCAACCTATTCAGAGTGTGGCAGTTATTTGTGAATTGTGTGCTGGGAACCATCCGAGTGATCAATGTGCAATTAATCCAGAGTCGGTACAATACATTCGTAATCACAAAACGCAAAAGTATAGCAAAAACTCCAACAACTATAACCCTGGTTGGAGGAATCATCCGGGTTTTTCATGGAATAATAATTGATGAGCACATAATATTGCATATTTGATGGCCTCATTACATGAATTTTAACTCAACTTTTGCATCTAAGTACTTAGAGTTAGCCGAAATTATGAATAATGTTGAATTTTTGATGTTGTAGGTAATTATAGCTTAACTGATGGATTTTAGAACCTTGCAACTAAGTGTGGAGGAGTGGTGAAGAGATGGATACATTACATGAGGATTTGGAAGCTTAAATGCTAAAGAAATCAAGGAGGTATTGGTGTTTGGTAATATAGGCATCAGCAGCCACACCATTTTGTAGTAGTACCTCGGTTTTCCTCCTTGTTGACCATGATCCACTTCGAATCTAAAAAGGTTTAAAACATGAAATTTGTAGATCTAGAGGTCTTCTATAGTTTGTCAAAATTTCAGGTCAATTGGACGGTTAGATCAAAAGTTGTGATGATTCTATGAAAACTAGTCCAGACCCTGAACTTCAATAGCCTTAGCGTACCGGTACACATAACGGTACACTCTGTCGAAACAGCTCAAAACACCATTTTTTTCATGCTCCACTTCTTGGGGGTCCTACCATTGATTCTCCCACTTGCCCCTGACTTTCCTTACACATTTACTTGCCTTCTACACCCTTATTGATGACTTTGGAGGCTTGGCATTCAATGAGGAGAGAGAGAAGGGGTGAAGCCTGGGAGTGCAGGCTAAGCCAGTGCTAGCCTACATTGCCCATCCATTCAGCCCCCTATTGATGGGAGGCCTTTCACACAGCTAGAGGGACCCTCCATGGAAGATTCACACTCAATATATTCAGCATTCACAAGCCATTAACTGGTGGCTACCTAAGCTTAGAAAATCCAATTAAGAAGATGATGAATAGTGTAAAATTTATATTTTTGCATTTTCTTTTCCATTTCAGTTGTAGTAAGCTTTCAATTTCTTATAATCCTTAACTCTTGCACTTTAATCTCATTCATTTCAAGTTTATTGCAAGTTTAGTTACGTGTTCTTGAATCTACCATTGTTATATTAAGTTTTTCTTCATTTCAACTTTTAAAATGGGTATTGAATATTTTTCTTCATAGTTTAATATATCCAGCATTAAGTTAAGTTTCATGCTTCATTTTCTCATTATGTCTCTTTACATTATCCATGTCTTTCCTTTATTTATGAATAGCTAGATTTTAAGTTGGCTAATCCAAGGGAGACCTCCTCTTGGGTATGTCATTCCAACTCATATTCTTTCCTCCTCTCGGTGTACGATGGTTCGATTTGACTGGCTTGGGGTGAAGACATGGTTGTGAGTTCTTGATACACCGTAGGCCTGGTCACGGTGTATACTTGAATCCTTACCTCCATTTTAGTTCCGAGCTTCCCACGAATCAATCGTTCATCTATGCACCATTGGAGGAAGGTTTTGAGTTGATTTGATATTCCCATTGTAATGAACCCTTAGGATTAGCTAACACTTANCGAATCAATCGTTTATCTATGCACCATTGGAGGAAGGTTTTGAGTTGATTTGATATTCCCATTGTAATGAACCCTTAGGATTAGCCAACACTTACTTTCTTGCATTTTCATTAAGAACAAAACTCACCAAAACCAACAACAAGATTTTACACTTTCCTTTTTCACAAAATCACCTTCACCACTTAAACTTTCCTTCCCTGTGGAGTTTTTCAAGCAAAACATGACACTCAAAAGATTCCTTGCGCTTGGGGAGCACTTTTGTTCACACCATTACACACACATTTCATTTCATTCATCCACCACTATTCTGTTGCCCCATTTCTTGCATCATTCTGAGGGAGAGTGACACTCCCCCATTCCTATAAGTCATACACAATTGAGGGATGATGTTAAGAGGTTTGGAATAACAAGGAAAATGACCAAGAAATAATCAAGCTCAACCTTCTGCTCCAAGACAATCATACCCACTAGGCTATCAAAATCAAGCTGCACCACAACAAGAAAGAAGTCAAATTTGGAGGATCTACTTTCCAGGTACATAGCACAGAATGAGACAAGGATGAATAGTCATGAAATATCAATTTGAAACCTAAAAAATCAAATGGGACAGCTTGCTAATGCCATTAACAACTGACCTCAAGGCTATTACATTACGATGTGGAAGAGAACTATCTGAAGTTGTTGGTGAAACTCCAAAACAATCACTTGGAAAGGATATTAGGAATGCAGATAAAGATAGCAAGAATGTGGAACATGAGAAGAAAGAAGATGATTCCAGTGCATGTTCTAAGGGAGGCAAGCAGAGTCTTATTGTGCCTTCCATACCATTTCCACAACATTTGCAGAAACAGAAGTTAGATAAACAATTCTACAAATTTTTGGAAGTGTTTAAGAAGCTCCAAATTAATATCCCTTTCACAGATGCATTGGAGCAAATGCCTAGCTACGTGAAATTTATGAAGGAAATTCTGTCAAGGAAGAGAAAACTAGGTGATTTCAAGACAGTGACACTTACGGAGGAGTGTAGTGCTATTCTTCAAAAGAAGCTACCACCAAAGCTTAAAGATCCGGATAGCTTTACAATTCCATGCACAATAGGTAGCCAATTTTTTGGGAAAGCATTGTGTGATCTGGGAGTTAGTATTAACTTAATGCCACTTTCAATTTATCAGCAACTAGGTTTGAATGAAGCAAAGCCTACTAATGTTACATTGCAGCTTGCGGATAGATCACTTACTTATCCAAGAGGCATAGTTGAGGATGTTCTATTTAAAGTGGATAAGTTCATTTTTCCACCTAATTTCATAGTCTTAGATTATAAGTAAGATAGAGAAATACCTATTATTATTGGACGACATTCTTAGCAACGGGGAGAACACTTATCGATGTACAAAAAGGTGAGCTAACTATGCGAGTCCTAAATCAAGAGGTGACATTTAATGTATTTTCAGCTATGAAATTTTCTAAGGAAGTAGATGACTGTTTTTGGGTTGATTTGGTGGAAGATACGGTAAATGAGATATTCATAGGGAGCTGTATTTTGGATCCCCTTGAGGCATCACTTGTTAGTTCCATTGTTTCGGACTACCCTACTCCTCTAGAGTATGTACAGTGGTTGAATGCTACTCCACGGGTTGTCAAATTCAAACAACAATTTGAGACTTTGGATCATTTGGGATGCTCTACTCTTGTAAAGTCATCTTTGGAAGAACCACTTGTATTGGAGCTTAAACCTCTTCCAAATCATCTGCGATATGCCTATTTGGGTGATTCTTTTACTTTACCTGTTATTATTTCTGCTTCACTTGATAAATTTCAGGAAAGTAAGCTGTTGAGAGTCCTTCATGGGTTCAGAACGGCTTTAGGATGGTCTATTACAGATATTAGGGGTATTAGTCCCTCAATTTGTATGCACAAAATTTTGCTTGAAGATGAGGCTAAGCATGTGATTGAGCAACAACACCAATTAAATCCTATCATGAAGGAGGTGGTCAAGAAAGAAATTATTAAGTGGTTGGATGCCGGAATTGTATACCCTATCTCAGACAGTTCATGGGTTAGTCCAGTTCAATGTGTTCCGAAGAAAGGAGGCATGACAGTAGTGTCCAATGAGAACAATGAATTAATTCCAACATGGATAGTAACTGGGTGGCGAGTCTGTATGGATTATCGCAAACTCAATAAGGCAACTTGAAAAGATCACCTCCCTCTACCGTTCATTGATCAGATGCTTGACAGATTGGCTGAGCATGAATTCTACTATCTCTTGGATGGTTATTTCGGCTATAATCAAATCGCAATAGCACCTGAGGATCAGGAAAAGACTACGTTTACCTGCCCTTATGGAACCTTTGCCTTTCAGAGAATGCCTTTTGGATTATGCAACGCACCTGCAATGTTTCAACGATGCATGATGGCAATATTTTTCAACATGGTCGAGCAAAATCTTGAGGTATTTATGGATGATTTTTCGGTATTTGGAGATAGCTTTGACCTACATTTAGAGAACCTAACTCTGGTGTTGAGAAGATGTGTGGAAACAAACTTGGTGTTAAACTGGGAAAAGTGTCACTTCATGGTTCAAGAAGGCATTATTTTGGGGCACAAAGTTTCTACTGTTAGGATAGAGGTGGATAGGGCAAAAATAGAAACTATTAAAAATCTACCACCACCAACATCAATCAAGGGAATTCAGAGTTTTTTGGAACATGCAGGATTTTATAGACGCTTCATAGAGGACTTTTCCAAGATCACGAAGCCTTTGTGCAACCTTTTAGAGAAAGACATACCCTTCAATTTTGATAAGGCATGCATAGAGGCCTTCAAGGTGTTGAAAAAGAAGCTCATAACTGCCCCTGTGATAGTGGCACCAAATTGGGATTTGCCATTTGAACTAATGTGTGATGCTAGCGACTTTGCAGTTGGAGTAGTTTTAGGGCAACAAAAAGAAAAAATGTTTCATGCTATCTACTATGCTAGCAAGGCATTATCGGATGCATAACTCAACTACACAACCACTAAGAAAGAATTATTAGTAGCTATTTTTGCTTTCGACAAATTTCGATCATATCTCATTGGTACAAAGGTGATAGTGTTCACAGATCACTCCGTCATTAAGTATTTGATCTCCAAAAAGGACACCAAGCCATGCTTGATTCGATGGGTCCTTTTGCTTCAAGAGTTTTATTTAGAGATTCGGGATAGAAAGGGGACAAAAAATCAAGTGGCGGATCATCTCTCCAGACTTGAGAAAATTGTATAGCAAAAAGGTGATGGTGTAATGATCAATGAATCCTTTGCGGATGAGCAACTATTTTATGTTTCAGAAGGAGCACCATGGTATGCAGATTATGTGAACTATATAATGAGTCATGTGTTTCTCCCAGAAATGAGCAACCAACAAAGGAAGAAGTTCTTGCACGAGGTGAAGCATTACATCTGAGATGAAACGTTCCTATTTAAACAATGTGCAGATCAGATGTTAGGAAGATGTGTACCCAAGGAAGAAATCAAAGGAATTTTGTAGCATTGTCACTCATCATGTTTTGGAGGACATTATGGGGGAGATAGAACAGCAACAAAAGTCCTTCAATCAGGTTTTTATTGGCCAACTCTATTTAAGGATGTCCATGTTTTTCGTATTAAAGTGCGACAGATGTCAACGAATCAAAAATATTTCTAAGCAACATGAGATGCCATTAAACAATATTTTGGTGGTTGAAATCTTTGATGTCTGGGGTATAGACTTCATGGGCCCATTTCCATCATCTTACAATAATCTTCACATATTACTTGTAGTGGATTACGTCTCAAAGTGGGTTAAAGCAGTTGCTTTGCCTACCAATGATGCAAAGGTGGTGTTAAATTTCCTCAGAAAAAACATCTTCACTAGGTTTGGTACACCAAGAGCAATCATTAGCGATGAAGGTATGCATTTTTATAATAAATATTTTGCAGCCCTTCTTGCTAAATATGGAGTTACCCATAAGGTCACCACAGCTTATCACCCCCAGACTAGTGGCCAAGCCGAAGTTTCGAATAGAGAAGTGAAGTAGATTTTGGAGAAAATTATTAATCCCAATTGAAAAGACTGGTTAAAGAAAGTAGATGATGCCTTGTGGGCCTATCGAACAGCATATAAAACACCAATTGGGATGTCTCCGTGTAGGCTTGTGTATAGCAAAGCTTGTCATCTACCGGTAGAATTAGAGCATAGTGCATATTGGCCTATTCAGAAACTTAACTTTGACTTGCATGCAGTGGGTGAGAATCATTTCTTGCAGTTGAATGAAATGGACGAGTTCCGTCTCCAAGCATACGAGAATGCTAAACTTTATAAAGAGAAGATTAAAAGATGACAGGATAACAAGATCATTGAGCAAAAGTTTGAACCGGAACAAGTTGTACTCCTATTCAATTCGTGGTTAAAACTCTTCCCGGGAAAACTCAAATCATGGTGGTTAGGACCATTTATGGTTACTACAGTGTCCCGCATGGAGCAGTTGAAGTCGAGGAACCCAACTTGAAGAGAACGTTTAAGGTGAACGGGCAAAGATTGAAACACTATTGGGGTGGTGACATTGATCGTCAAAAGACCTCAATCACCCTCTCCGATCCGGAATGACAACAGGGAGTAGTTAGGCTGATGACTTTAAACCAAGCGCTAATAGGGAGGCAATCTAAATATTTAGCTTTTAAAATTTTATTTTATTTGAGTTTAATTTTTTTTATATTTATTTTATATCAATATAGTTTTTAGATTATTAGTGCATTTTTAATCAGTGTGTCCATTGCTTGTAGGTACCGGGGATTGAACAAGGTAAGAGAAGCCAAAGAAAATAAAGGAGTTGGAAAGAAGGAGCCAGGCGCTAATCCAGCACAGAACTAGTGCCCAGGCGCCCAAAAACTGCCAACCTAGTGCTATTCCATCGCAGATTCAGTGCCCTTGCGCCCACAATGTGCCCCAACAGTGCTGATCCAGTGCAAAATCAGCACTCCAGCACCCAAATTCTGCCTACCCAACACTGTTCTAGCGCATATTCAGCGCCCCTACGCCCATAATCTACCCCAACAACGCTGATCTAGTGCAGAATCAGCGCCCCAGCACCCAGATTCTACTTACGCTGCTCCCAGAAAGGCCACTTGTTGATCCAAAACAGCTCTACAACTTAGAATTTCTGCATTCTAAACATCACAAATAGCTCCTAAACCCAGATTTTCAGCAATATAAAATACCCATCAGCTCTACATACATCAACCTAAATCAACTCCTACCACTACCACAAAATTTCAAACCTCTAAAAATACATACACACCAACTTTTATTTATCCAAAATTTCACTCCATCATCTTGAATAACTCCAACTCCTTTCCACAACATTCTCACCTTTCAAGTGGCATCAATGAGCATCAACTAGCAACAAGGGTTATTCCACTCTCCATGGGTAAAGAACAAACTTTGCAATTTAAGCTACCATTCACGTTCACTCTCCATGCATAATGTTTAAGTCTATTTAAATGTTTGTGAGAGATTTTTGGGTGTTTTCTTTGCTGGTGCTCATAAGATTTGGGATGGCTTATTCTTGAAGAATTGAGCATTGCACACCAGGTGTTTGTTAACTTACCCAAGAGGAAACAAAGATTAGTTAGCTACTTTGTGACCTAATTTAAGTTGTTGTGAGGGTTTATCATTGCATATTCAACATGTCTTCAAAACGCAAAAAAAGGGGAAAACTCTAAATCTTCCAAGCCATACGACAAAAAGAGATTTGTTAGCGAAGCGGCGTTGGAGAGATTTCACACATGGTTGGCAAAAAAGGTATTGAATCTCGAACGTGGCCTTCGCCCAGATAAGATTTATCATGGGTGTGCACATGACATGATTATGGAGCGTGGTTGGTTAGATATCACAGAACAGCCAGAGGCAGCCATATTCCCCATTGTAAAAGAATTTTATGCCAATGCCAAAGAGGCCAAAAACCATGTGGTTCAACTCTGGGGTAAAGTAGTTTCGTTTGACAAGGCACACATCAATGCTTATTACAACATAGAAGACATGTCTGATGACGATGAGTATATGACATACAAAATTCAAGAACTGGACTTGGACGAGGTGATCACGTGTCTATGAAAGTCGGGTGCTAAGTGGACATTAAAGGAGGCAGAGAAGGTTCACTTTTCACATAGTGAGCTGAGCCAGTTTGGGAAGGCGTGGTATTACTTTCTATGTGCTAAGCTAATGCCAACCACACACTTTACTGAATTAATCCGTGACAGGGCAATATTGCTCTATTGCATAGTTATAGGAAAAAGCATTAATGTGGGCCAAGTTATTCAAGACTCAATCACAAAGGCTATTAAGGGAGGTTCAACTAGCGGCCTGCCTCACCTGTCTTTAATTTGTGGACTATGTACGAAGGCAAAAGTCACATGGAGTGCAAAAGAATTGGTTTAACAACCGCAAGTGCAAATTGATCATCGAATCATTAGCCGCTTTAAGGTATGAAAGGGTGGTTTCTCTGATCATAGTGGTGTCGGGTATGTTATGGTTGATATGCCTTAGAATTCTAGTGAACCAGCAAGGCCTCCTCAGCCAACTGCTACCTCATCCCAATCACCTATGAAGAGGCTAGTTGTTGAGATATGTGGATTGTGTCGAGACACACAGAGGTTATGTAGAGAGACACAAGAACTACGTAGGGAATCTTGACGTGAGTCTAAACGCAATGATACACTTACCCATCGAATGGACACATTCATGGAGTACTCAATGGAATTCAATTCCACACTAGTCCAAATGTTTAACAATTACGGATTCAACTCGGGCATACCTCTAGTACAATTTCCTAGTCCACCAATGTTTCCTGAATACACTCTCGACTCAACAGATGATGAGGACACTAACGATGATGCAAACTAACGAAGTCTCAGGGAAGTGGACATTAAAGGAGGCAGAGAAGGTTCAATTTTCACATAGTGAGCTGAGCCGGTTTGGGAAGACATGGTATTACTTTCTATGTGCTAAGCTAATGACTACCACACACTTTACTGAATTAATCCGTGAAAGGGCAATATTGCTCTATTGCATAGTTATAGGAAAAAGCATTAATATGGGCCAAGTTATTCAAGACTCAATCACAAAGGCTATTAAGGGAGGTTCAACTAGCGGCCTGCCTCACCTGTCTTTAATTTGCGGACTATGTACGAAGGCAAAAGTCACATGGAGTGCCAATGAATTGGTTTAACAACCGCAAGTGCAAATTGATCATCGAATCATTAGCCACTTTAAGGTATGAAAGGGTGGTTTCTCTGATCATAGGGGTGTCGGGTATGTTATGGTTGATATGCCTTAGAATTCTGGTGAACCAGCAAGGCCTCCTCAGCCAACTGCTACCTCATCCCAATCACCTATGGAGAGGCTAGTTGTTGAGATGCATGGATTGTGTCGAGACACACAGGAGTTATGTAAAGAGACACAAGAGCTACGTAGGGAATCTCGACGTGAATCTAAACACAATGATACACTTACCCGTCGAATGGACACATTCATGGAGTACTCAATGGAATTCAATTCCACACTAGTCCAAATGTTTAACAATTACGGATTCAACTCGGGCACACCTCTAGTACAATTTCCTAGTCCACCAATGTTTCCCGAATACACTCTCAACTCAACGGATGATGAGGACGCTAATGATGATGCAAACTAACGAAGTCTCACGAAAGTCCTCCATTTTAATGTTTTCTACTTTATACATTGAGGACAATGTTTAGTTTAAGTTTGTATGTGTTTTCTTGTTTGCAATTGCATTATTAGGTATGCATTTAGATTGCATGTTTTAGTACGACTTGAGCAATGGGTTGATTGAATTTGATCATGACTAATGATGAATGGAATTAATTGTCAATTTAAGGAAAATTGATGAACATGTTGAGTCTATAGTTTGACATTCTAGTTGGTTTTACACTATTTGTGATCTTTTCATTCATGAGCACATATCCATCTATTTGGTTAGTTATTATTTAGAGAATTTATTTGGTTAAATGCTTGTGGAAGATATCATTGAAACTTTAGAAAAATTATTTAAACATTATTCAAAGCAAATTGAGGTATTCATATAAGTTTGGGGGAAATCTTGGTTATGATGGGTTAGTATAAAAAAAATTGAGTTTTTGAAAATTATTTTGATTTGATCCTTCATGAGTTAAATGAAAAAAAAAATAATAATAAAAACAAGAAAAGGGCATGTGGTGAGTAGAGATGGAGCGTAAAATGCACTAACTCATTAACACATGTTGAGAATGAGATGGAGCCNAGTTTTTGAAAATTATTTTGATTTGATCCTTCATGAGTTAAATGAAAAAAAAAATAAAAAAATAAAAACAATAAAAGGGCATGTGGTGAGTAGAGATGGAGCGTAAAATGCACTAACTCATAAACACATGTTGAGAATGAGATGGAGCCTAAAACGCATTCGTTCAAGAAAAGGCGAGATGGAGCGTAAAACACACTCGCTCAATAGGTGGTGAGATGGAGCATAAAATGCACTCACCAAACAAATGGAAAAGAGAAAGAAAAAAAAGTGAGAAAAAAAAATCTTTAGACCTTCTATTTATAGGATTGCCTTAATAAGCGGAGGTTGATGTAAAACGTAAGTTCATATAGTTGATATTGACTATCTCCTATGAAGCATTTGATTACATAAATCTATTTGGGTGATGACTAGCTTAACAGTTCGGATATGTACATGTATGTAAAGGGTCATGAGCGGAGGTAAAAGTAAGGAGTATGTTGAATTGATAGATTTTGCACTGTTTTGAAGTTTCCTGTGAATTATTATTTGTAGTAACTTTTTGGGGCCATTATTTAGATTCATATTGATCCATTGTTTGAGTAGTTGGTTTTTACGGTTAATTTTTATAATTTTTTGTTCTAAGTATTTTTCTTGAGGACAAGCAAAGATTTAAGTTTGGGGGTATTTGATAAGTGGGTTTTTATACCTACAAATTGAGTACTTTCAGCATGATAAATTTCCAAGTTTTCAATTATTTTATGTTCCTTTTTATTTGTTTTGTGTGTTNATTTAAGTTTGGGGGTATTTGATGAGTGGGTTTTATACCTACAAATTGAGTACTTTCAGCATGATAAATTTCCAAGTTTTCAATTATTTTATGTTCCTTTTTATTTGTTTTGTGTGTTTTGATATTACCTGGTAGGAATCATCATTTGGAAGCAAACGAAGATCATTTGGAAGGAAATAAGGTCAATTTGGAGCCTAAGTGTTGAATTTTTTAAGGCTAAGAAACAAGGGAGCTGAAGGCTAAAAAAAAGGTNTTTTGATATTACCTGGTAGGAATCATCATTTGGAAGCAAACGAAGATCATTTGGAAGTGTTGAATTTTTTAAGGCTAAGAAACAAGGGAGCTGAAGGCTAAAAAAAAGGTCAGGGCAAACTCAGAGCCTTTTCAGCACCCTTGCACCCACATACTATCCATTCAGCACCTTTTCAGCACAGAATTCAGTGCCTAGGCGCTTGTGTTGGCTCTAGATGCGAATTTTGACTTATTTTTGATCCAAAATTGAACCCTAATGATACATATATGCTAGGGTTTGAGTTGGGACAAGGATATATTGATTTTGGGGGCTGCTAACATAAGAAAAGACCAAGGATTGAAAGAAAATTGAAGGCAAGGATCGAAGGAAGCGATACGAAGAAAATCATAATAGAAGGCTAGAGAGAAAGTGAAGATTGCAACTAAGTTTTCATTCTTTTCTCTTACTTTTATTTCTTAATTTTCTAAGATGTTGTTTAATTTTAGAATGATGTTTTTCAATTACATTATGAACTAAATCTTTATTAAGATTGCAACGGAGCCTGATGTTGAGTTAAATTGATCTACTCTTGTTTCTAGTTCTATTGATCATATATGAGTTATTTGTCATATTTTGTGCCTAATATATGATTGTGTGACCAAAAATTAATTTGATTCCCTAGATGAAATTGGGAGATGAATTGTAGAGATAGATTTGAATATAATAACATNTATGATTGTGTGACCAAAAATTAATTTGATTCCCTAGATGAAATTGGGAGATGAATTCTAGAGATAGATTTGAATATAATGACAGGCGTCTGGTTAATTCTTCTTAGGATTGAATTGTTGGGTTTGTATATAGGATAGGAATATACCTATATGTCGTGTGTAACTTTTATGAGAGTTTGAACTTAATGAATCTATTCCAAATTATTTTGCATAGGAATATAGTAATTTAATTGGGATAAATAATTTTATTTAACTATCGGAAGAGGTTTGATAAATAACTTTGAGTTCTTAGTTAACAACTTATTTTGATTAATTGACTGGAAGGAGAGTTAGAAATATTTATACGAGGNTTTGATAAATAACTTTGAGTTCTTAGTTAATAACTTATTTTGATTAATTGACTGGAAGGAGAGTTAGAAATATTTATACGAGGCATTAGGGGAAGTTGTAATCTTAAGTTCTTTTATCTGGTAAATTAAACCTTTGATTATTAAAGTTTAGATTTAGTTTTAAATTAGTGAAGTCTTATTCAATTCCAATTGTTTAAATAAAATTAAATTGATACAAATTTAGTACTTGGATATTATTTGCAAAAATTCTCTGTAGGAACGATACTCTACTTATTACTTTATTACTTGTTGATCGTGTATACTTGCTCTAAATTGTCAATATCAAATTTGGACAACAGGATGCCTTCCAAAAATCCTCTTTCTTGCATATTCTTGAGTAACGTTGTTAGACCTTCTGGACAAAGCCAAAAAAGATAAGGCGACAGAGGATCACCTTGTCTCAGTCCCCTAGATGGCCTCACAAAATTAGTCTACTCACCATTAAGTATAAGTGAGTATGTGACTTTTTTCACACAATCCATAAACCACCTTAATCCAAAACTTTGCAAAACCAATCTTTCAAATAATGACCTCGAAAACATTATCATATGCCTTCCTCATATCTAATTTAAAAGACATATACCCATTCTTACCTTTCTTCTTGTTCTTTAGCAGATGATTAAATTCATAATCTATTAGCACATTATCAGTTATTAGCAGTGTAAAACCCGGGTAAAATTTAACTTTATCAGAAAAAGAGCAAAATCGTAATTTGCTCATATAATGTGGGTTTAAAATCCATATTCTTCTAGAGCTTTGATGAAGTAATGGACTTCACCATTGGATTCGTATCGCAAAATCGAGCTTCCATGTCAATTTTCGTCGAATTTTGAGATAGTCAGATTTTATACGTTTTACGAGACAAATGGGTGACGAATGACCTTTCAAAGGTCCTCAAAAATAGATTTTATAAAATATCTTTATAATTGAATAAAATTATAAATAAAATTAATTTGGAATTAAACCGGATTAAAATGAATTGTTGCGGGGCGAAAAATAGACCCGGAGGTAGGAAACTTGTGGGCCGTGCAATTAAAAAGTATAAATAGGGCTAAATATCTGAAAAATCAGATATTATCACCCCTATTTAGCTGTGTTCAGACATTGGAAGTGAGAGAAGAGAGAAAAGAGAGAAAAACTCAAAATTCTACATTTCTTTTGACGATCCAAGGAACTATGTCAGTCGGAATCCGTCGGACCAAGACTTAAAGTTGGTCTACGCAATGAGGGCTACACGTACGTACAAAGAACGAAGGATTTCACCAAAAATCCAAGGGGAGGATTTTGGGAAAATCAAAGATTTGGAGGAGGTGTTGTCTTCTTGAGGCGTCTACCACTTGTATCACATTCCAAGAGGTAAGGTTTCTCCTACTTTGGTTCACTTTATTACCTAGGGCGTATTATGAATGGGGTAAGGGTATAGAATAACCTAGGTCACTAGACTATTGTTATGGAAATGAGGAAATGGGTATGGAATTTAGCCTAGACCAATTCCTAGTTATGTTGGCATAGGAAATTACTTGTGTGATTTCCTTGGAACTTGATATTTTGGGCATGCTATATGTTTTATATTATGCCTTGTGAATGAGGTGGAAACTCTTATGTGATAACATGAATTGTGCCTTAAGGTATTTTGCTAATTGCCTAAGAAATTAAGTTGTTATAGCATGGATTATGTATAACAAGCTTGTAAAATTTGTTGAGGATGAATGAATTGCTATACATTGTTAATATATTAGCATCATGTTGATTTATGGTAATTATATGTAATTGCTATAGATTGCCATGACATATGTGGAGATATGTGGTTAAATTTATCAATTGTCACTCATTACATATAAAGCATAACATGGATATTACATTGGTGCACTACATTGCATGTGCACGGGAGAAACACATCCATAAGCATGAGTATGGGTGTGTGGGTACATGGTTGAATCAAACACTTTATTTGGTGATTGATGAGTGGGCTCAGAAAAGTTGGACTGAAGATCCGAATGAGTCTAATGAATGCATGAAATGAAAATTAGGTCGGGGTAGCAAGAAGGGCTAGACTATCCCTCGGGTGAGAGGCCCGGTGATTGGATACGCACTCCGTTGGTATAAGAGCCCATGAAGTGTGTCGGTGTACATGAAACCGGTGGTGGAAGTCCATGAATTCCGTGTCGGTTGGGTGCCATTGGTGTAAGTGCATAAATATCCACCCCAAATAAAGACCCAGATATTTTAAAGGATAATATAAATGGCGGGAGCTAGAAGGGCTAGATTTTATATACATTGGCATTTGCATGTGTTGAGGAGCCAGGAAAGGATCGGGGTTAAAATGCAGGAGTGAATCTCATTTCATTCATGGCATGTCATGGTAAATTCCAACATGCAACACATATATTCTTGATTGGAATGATTACATGGTTATATAATTATGGATTGTTGCATGTGTACATTTATATGCACTTAGGTTGGGGAGTAGCCTCTGTAGGAAGTATTCTACTGGGCGTTGGCTCACCCTATATGGGAAAATATTTCAGGTGC
Source organism: Ilex paraguariensis (assembly GCA_963454935.2). NCBI lineage: Eukaryota > Viridiplantae > Streptophyta > Magnoliopsida > Aquifoliales > Aquifoliaceae > Ilex > Ilex paraguariensis. The sequence goes on along the minus strand of CAUOFW020005691.1, from coordinate 422,071 downwards.
AGGTGGTACATTGGCGGAAGCCTCTCACTCGGGGCCTCAAGGATGAAGAAAGCCGGAATGTGGCTTTAATTTGGATTTTTGTAAAACAATTGTGGAAAATAGGTTTTTGGCATGTAAATATATGAAATAGTTTGTAATGAACTTGTATAAGTGTGGTTTCATGTAGAAAACTCCATTATGCATGTTTGGTTTGGTTTTCGATGGATGTGGAATGGATTGGAATGGGTTGGAAATGAAGAAGGAAGGATTTATAGAAGAACAGGCAAAACCTTCCAGAAGGTCTATGAAAACTATCCAGAAGGTTAATGTAAATTTTTATCCAGTAGTCAAAACCTTCTGGAAGGTCGATGAAAACCTTCCGAAAGAACTTTTCCAATGAGTAAAACCTTTCGGAAGGTCGAGCAAAAATCTTCCGGAAGGTTTTCCAAAAATCTGAAATTTTAATAATACTTTGTTATGCTTTTGGGCTATGTATTCCTTCATTCAAATGATGTTAATGGACCATAATGGAGTATAAATTGTGATGTGTTAGACCTTAGATGGGTTTAATTACTATGATGTACACAGATTAAGCAATTGGGAGTTCCCGGTCCTAGGGAGACCCTGTCCAAACGTTTTTATTATTAAGCCGTGGTGTTGGGTCATGCGGCATTCACAGGTATTTTTGCGGGTTGATCGGTGATCAACAGGTTAACACAAGACCCCCCGTTTGAGGGGCGTCAGAGCTTGGTATCCGAGCATAGGTATATGAATTACCTAGGGCTTGATGGGCATTGGGTCTAGACCATTGCATTCATCTTATGTGTTTAATTGTTACATGTTATGTGTTATATGTTATGTGCTACATGCTATGTGTAATATATACATGGTCACATGTATATGAAAAAGGGAAACACTAGGGTTAGAAAACATAACCTTGGCTTTCGAAAAAAGGGATGAACGGTGTAGTTCATGGTGTAAAGTCTACTAGTATGGGGTATACACACTACTAGTGAGACAAGGAGAAAAATCTCCAAGTTTTGAACTTGATTCCCTATCTTGGATACTATGTGAGTGTTCAATTGCTATTTGAGATGTGTGTAGACGGCAAATCGAGGAAGAGGATGCCGAGGCGGTGGGTGGAACAACCAACCACCACTGGCCTTTGACCAACAAGCCTTTGTGGAGGCTATTTGTGCGGTAGCTGCTACAATTGCACAAGCTAGTGCTACAGCTACTAATATTGCACAGACGGGTGCAAATGTGGGCCAAGGAGGCATGAGTAACCTCCAGAATTTTAAGGCACATCAGCCTCCGATCTTCATGGGAGGGGCGGATCCTATGGTGGATGACCATTGGTTCTGACAGGTGGATAAGATCTTAAGGGCTATGGAGATCACATTCGATGCCACAAAGATAACACTAGTTACTTTTCAGCTAAAGGAAGAATCCTAAGTGTGGTGGGATTGGGTCAAGACCTCGAAAAACTTGGAGGTAATGACATGGGCTGAGTTCAAGGAGCTTTTCATGGGCAAATACTTCCTAGTGGCTGCTAGACATGCAAAGGCTCGGGAGTTCTTGGATTTGAGACAAGGCACGATGACGGTGATGGAGTACGTGGCTAAGTTCACCGAGTTAGCCCGTTTCACCGATAATTACGTGGCCACAGACATGGCCAATGTGAGGAAGTTCAAGGATGGTCTGAAATTATCCATCCGGGGTAAAATTGTGGGTCTTCTTCTGGAAGACTTTGATTTGATGGTCGCAATAGCTATGTCCATTGAGAGAGAGGTGAAGGACGCACGGAGCATCTGGGAGTCGGGTGTTAAAGACAAGAAGAAGGAGGGTCAATCCTCTTCTTCATGTATAAGGAAGAGGCAGAGGATCTTTACTCCCCAGGGATAACAGGGGCAGGGTCGTGGTCACCAAGGCCAAGGCCAAGGTCGATCCTCTTAAGGCGGTGGAAATTATAGGACTACCTATCAGGCGGGGCAGAGGACATGTTTCCACTGCAACCAACCTGGCCACATGAAGTGGGATTATCCCTAGACGTAGGGATCGCAAGGCTATGGCTCATCTTAGTCACAGTCATTGGTGGGGCAGCCATAGACACACTTTGCTCCTCACTACCCCACCATGGGCGAGGGGAGCCAGTATCAGTTTTAGGGGGCTACACAAGGTCCTATTACTTCATGTGTGGGGACTCCATAAGTAGGCCAAATAGGCCAGGGCATGGGTCGGGGCCAAGGACAGGGCTCATAAGCTGGTACTTCGGGAACCCAGGGGCATGTTTATGCCATGCTGCCATAGACTGAGTCGGTGGATCAATCGGTTATACAAGGTATATTTCTACTCTCTCACTTATGGGCTAGAGTATTGTTAGATTCTGGTGCATTGCATTCATTTATTGTTGCATCTTGTGTAAAAGATTTGGGCTTAGAGATTGAAACCTTGGAAGAACCATTGCATGTAAGTTCTCCCCCCGGAGCTAGGGTGAAAGTTGATTAGATATGTCAGGGTTGTGAGTTAGAGATCTGAGGGATTCTGCTCACTGTGAACCTTAGGGTCATGGACATGTCAAAGTTCGATGTTATCCTTGGGATGGATTGGTTGATAGCACAACGAGTCGTCATTGATTGTGATAAAAAACGGGTCACTGTTTATACTCTAGAGGGTATTTGTTTCAAGTTCCAAGGGGAAAAGCAAGATGCCTTACCCCAAGTCGTGTATGATTCTCGATGGCACGGGCAATTGATTGGTTGGCTTGCAAGCCTTACCCTGGAGGACGAGGCAAGATAACAATTAGGTCTACCTCGAGTTGTATGTGAGTATGATGACGTTTTTTCTGATGAATTACCGGGATTACCTCCACATAGGGATGTAGACTTCACCATTGAGTTGCATCCGGGTACTTCGCCTATTTCTATGACTCCACATAGAATGGCACTAGCTGAGTTGCAAGAACTCAAGGTCCAATTGCAAGAATTGTTGGATAGGGGGTTTATTCGACCGAGGATTTCACCTTGGGGCGTTCTGTTATTGTTTGCCAAGAAGAAAGATAGAAATCTTCAGTTGTGTATCGACTATCAATAGTTGAATAGGGTTACTATCAAGAATAGGTACCCTTTGTCGAGGATTGATGACTTGTTTGATCAATTGAGAGGAGCACAGGTCTACTCCAAGATAAATCTCCGCACTGGTTACCATCAGTTGAGGGTTAGGGAGGAGGATATCCCTAAGACAGCGTTTAGAACGTGGTATGGCCATTTCGAGTTCACAATGATCCCTTCGGATTAACGAATGCCCTGGCGGCATTTATGGATCTCATGCATAGGGTGTTTTAACCCTACCTTGATCAGTTCATCATGGTCTTTGTTGACGACATCTTGATCTACTCCAAATCTGAGGAGGAGCATGACGGTCACTTAAGGGTTGTTCTCTAGACCTTGAGAGATCATCAGTTGTATGCCTAGTTCAGCAAATGAGAATTTTGGCTTACTGAGGTGAATTTTTGGGGACACGTCGTGTCAGCTTCGAGTGTATTCATAGACCCGGAGAAAGTTGAGGTAGTTATGAATTGGGAGAGGCCCAAGTCAGTCTTTGAGATACGTAGTTTCTTGGGATTGATAAGGTATTACAGGAGATTCATCGAGGACTTCTCCCGACTTGCCGTACCTATGACTAGGTTGACTATGAAAGAGGTCAAGTTCAGTGGGATGATTCATGTGAGAAGGCATTCCAGGAGTTAAAAAGGAGGCTTACTTCAGCTCCTATTTTGATAGTTCCAGAGAGGGGACAAATGTACGTGTATTGTGATGCCTCCAAGGACAGACTTGATTGTGTTTTGATGCAGTCCGGGAGGGTGGTGGCTTATGGTTCTCGACAGTTAAAGAACCATGAACGGAGTTATCCTACACACAACATGGAGTTGGCGGCCATTGTTTTTGCATTGAAGGCTTGGCACCACTATCTATATGGTGAGCGGTTCGAAGTGTTTTCGAACCACAAGAGTTTGAAGTATATCTTCACTTAGCAGAACCGCAATATGAGGCAACGCAAGTGGATGGAGTATTTGGAAGATTATGATTTCACTTTGCACCCGATAAAGCAAATGTAGTGGTTGATGCACTCAACCAGAAGTCACGGGGAGTCTTGGCTGGTGTGGCTTCCCAGGAGTGACGGATGCTTGAGACTGTGGGACAGTTCAGGCTACGATACATGGGACAGGCTCCGGGTGTTTTGGGGAGTTTGGTGGCTATGCCTTCTCTACTAAGTAGAGTGATTGAGTCCCAAGGGCAGGATGCAGAGTTATCATCCATTAGGGACTGAGTACAGTCAGGTACAGGTGATGAGGACTGGACCATTCACTCGGATGGTAGTCTTCGATTTAGGAGAAGGATTGTGGTTCCCTAGTCTACGGAGTTGAGAGAGGAGATTCTCAGTGAGTTTCATTGCTCTCGTTTTGCTGTGCATCCAGGTGGTAGGAAGATGTACCATGATCTTCATCGCCAGTATTATTGGAGCAGGATCAAAAGAGACGTTGGAGACTTTGTCAGACGATGTCTCATATGTCAATAGGTTAAGGCTAAACATCAGAGGCCAGCAGGGTTACTCTAGCCCTTGGAGGTAGTCAAGTGGAAGTGGGAGTATGTCACGATGGATTTTGTGACCCACTTGCCATGGACATCACGGGGACATGATGCGGTGTGGGTGATAGTGGATCGGCTTACCAAGTCGGCACACTTTTTAGCTGTGCGGATGACCTTTACATTGGAGGAATTCTACAGGTTGTGTAACGCCCTAAAACCCACCTTGGACGGCATTACTATCTAAAAACCATTCACATCATGAGAGCAACTAATATAATCCATAAGTAAAGAAAATTTCATTCATCATTCATAACATTTACAACCTAATCCAAAAGAATATGCCAAAGCATGGCCATCGTATCCAAAAGAATATGATTACCTAAGGCAATTACATCCAAAATAATCAAATTTGAACTTGCAATGGAATAACATAAGGTTAGACTCTACATCGTCTCAAAAAGAATTCCCTAGTCTAGTATATAGGGGAGTACACCCCTAAACTTCCACTTCGGGATCTACGTGCCCATCTAGTGAAGCTTCCCATTGTGCCTGCTCTACGCTTTTGAGTTCTTCATCTAAACCAAAATCTGAAAAATATGATATTGTAGGGGCTTAGCACTAAGCTCTATAGTAACATCCTCCCAAACTTGAACAAGGTTTAGAAATCATATAAAATAGTTCGGTCTTTTTTTCTAAAATATCATATAAAACTTGAAGTAAAACAGTGATAGTTTATTTGATCTCAAGTTAACGTAATAGCAATAAGTTAATTGAAAGGAATAAACATGTTAGGATTAAAGAAAAACAATAAATTACACAATGGCCTCATCCCATATTCTCATGTATGTTGGTTGCTTCCCATAAATCTACACAACGACTTTTACCTCGATCACCCATCACAATCCCAAACATTTTAGGAAGGGCGTATACCGTTTCTCACGGCATTGATGAATCATTCCCAGGAAAGGTATACCATCCCTCAGCCTCGAACTTACGTGAACAATAGTGATTGCTCTCACAAAAAATAATCCACTACAAGTGTTAGGCAACCATTTCACCCCCCACTGGGATAAACTAACCTCTAACACTCTACGACAATACTCGAATGCAATTCAAGTCCATCACAACAACCATACAAGAGATGCAAAAACAACTATTTTCGTAAATTACACGAACATCAACAACCCCCAAATTTCCATAGATATCTTCTCGAATAGAACAATTTAAGGAAATATGCAAGAGATCATTACAAATACTATTTTTTTGTTCAAAACAAAGCACTAGAATTTGAAAATCAAGAACCAAGGGATATTGAAAAGAAAAATCCATTTTTGTCAAAAACTAGGGTTTCCAAGTAAAGAGGAGAAATTTCATGGCTATATAACCATAGCTTTGTTTAAAACATGGTAATAAGTGCAAAAGCGTCAAGAGATAGGGATTTCATAGCATATACTTAGGATCTTGAGTAAAAACATACATACCTACAAATGTCCTAGCTTCAATGTACAAGAATGGAAGAAAACCCCTACCTTGGTGTTCTTGAAAAACTAGGGCTTTGATCCAATCCAATGTGAAAATCCCCTTTGATCTTGTGTTTTTCCCTCTCTTTCTTCCTCTCTAATGTTTCCTAGGGTTGGGAATGTTGAAATGGGTCTAAATGGGATGTCCTTATGTTTTTATAAGGAGAAAATTGGGCCCCAGATCGTGACTTAAAATTTCTGGACTTTTATAGAGTGTACTGGTACGCATAAGCTTCTTGTATTCGACGTACCGGTACGCATACCGATATGCTTAAGTTGCTAGAGTTCGTCGTACCGGTACGCTTGTCCAATTTTTTGCCTTTTTCACCCGTTTTCCATTTCCAATCCATTTCTAACCCTTCCAAAACCTACCCTAACTTGTACAACATACCTTTGCACATCAAACATGGTTGGTACTAATTCTATTACATTGATTTCATATGTTTTCAAGCTAAAACTATGTTATAACTACTCTTTACTCAAGCTTTTACCATATTAACATTTTCAAAAGAAATCATTACTTGCTATATATATATGTGTGTGTGTGTGTGTGTGTACAATGATAATAGTGTGGGGTTTACAATCCACCCCCCTTGAAGAATGTTTTGTCCTCGAAACTTACCTCAAGTTGCGAACAAATGAGGGTATTTCTCCCGCATCTCCAACTCCGGTTCCCAAGTAGCTTCCTCCACCCCATGATGTTGCCACATAACCTTCACCAGTCGGATGACTTTGTTGCGAAGCACCTTCTCCTTGGCATCAAGAATGTTGACAGGTTGTTCTTCATATGTTACTCCATCTTGAACTTCTATATGCTCCAAATCTACGACCTGCAGTGTATCCAATTGACACTTCCTCAACATTGAAACATGGAACACGTCATGTACCCCTGACAACTGAGCTGGTAACCGAAGTTGATACACTGTTTTGCCCACTGCTTTGATCACTTCAAATGGTCCGATGTACCTTGGAGCTAATTTTCCTTTCTTCCCAAATCTAAACACTCTCTTTTTGGGCGACACTTTGAGGACACATAGTCACCCTCTTGGAATTCCAAGGGTATTCTTCTTCTATCCGCATAGTTTTTCTGTCTACTTTGAGCCGTACTTAGTCTTTTTCGAATAAGTTGAATTTTCTCCGTAGTTTCCCAAACAATTTCTGACCCAAACAAGCTAATCTCTCTAGCTTCTAGCCAACAAGTCGGGGACCTACATGGTCTCCCATACAATGCCTCATATGGTGTCATGCCGATGCTAGATTGGAAACTATTGTTATATGCAAATTCCACCAACGGCAAATGATCACTCCAACTCCCCTTGAAATCCAACACGCAAGCTCATAACATGTCCTCCAAAATCTGTATTACCCTCTTGGTTTAGCCATCCATTTGGGGATGAAAGGCAGTGCTAAAGTGTAACTTGGTCCCCATAGCTCTTTGTAAACTTTGCCAAAATTGTGCCTCAAAACGAGAATCACGATTCGACACGATAGGGAGTGGAACTCCATGTAATCTAACGATCTCACGTATATAAAGCTTGCTCAAGCTTTCTAAGGAGTCCATGGTCTTCATGCTCAAGAAATGAGCCGACTTGGTAAGTCTATCCACAATGACCCATACAGCATTATGACCGCATACAGTCCATGGAAAACCCGACACGAAGTCTATGGTGATGTGATCCCACTTCCACTCTAGGATAAGCAAGGACTGTAATAATCTTCTGGGCTTTTGGTGCTCAATCTTCACACGCTGACAGACCACGCAATTTGAAACATACCTGGCCACATCTTGTTTCATCCCTTTCCACCAATATTGACGCTTCATGTCTCTATACATCTTGGTACTACTAGGATGTATGGAGAATTTTGAACGATGGCTCTCCCTCAACACTTCTTCCCTTACTTGGTCATTATTTGGTATACATATCCTTCCACGAAATTGTAACTCATCATTCTGTATTGACCAATTCTCAATGATCTCGTTCTCCTCCAATCTACCCCAGATTGCTCCCAACTCGGTGTCTAATCATTGTAACTCCACAATCCTTTGTCAAAGAAGTGGTTGAGCTATAATATTAAATAAGCATGACCGATCCCCCTATCCATCCACCCATAGATCAAATTCCTCTAAGGCATCAATCATATTCCACCTATTAACCGCAAGAACATTGATTTCATCCCAAGCCTTTCTGCTCAGTGCATCTACTACTACATTCGCCTTCCCCGGACGGTAGTTGAGTGTGAAATCATAATCTTATAGATACTCAATCCACCTTCTTTGCCGAAGATTCAAGTCTTTCTAGGTAAATATATACTTGAGGCTCTTGTGATCAGAAAACACTTGAAACCTTTTTCCATACAAGTAACACCTCCATAACTTAAGCGCAAAAACCACCACAGCAAGCTCTAAGTCGTGAGTCGGATAGTTTTGCTTATGAATCTTGAGTTGCCTCGAGCCATGAGCAACTACCTTACCTCCTTGCATTAGCACACATCCTAAGCCTCGTAATGAAGCATCAGNGCTCTAAGTCGTGAGTCGGATAGTTTTGCTTATGAATCTTGAGTTGCCTCGAGCCATGAGCAACTACCTTACCTCCTTGCATTAGCAAACATCCTAAGCCTCGTAATGAAGCATCAATGTAAACATCGTATCATTCCCTACTGCTCAGAATAATGAGGACCAGAGTCGTTGTCAACCTTTCCTTTAAGGTACGAAAGGCTAGGTCACACTTTTGGGTCCACATGAATCTTTCCCCCTTTTTGGTAAGGCGAGTCATCGACATTGTAAGCTTTGAGAAACCTTCCACAAACCTCCGATAGTAACCTGCTAAGCCCAGGAAACTATGTATCTTAGTCACATTCTTTGGTGGTTCCCACTTCATCACTGCTTCAATCTTTGCAGGGTCAACAACTACACCTTGTTCTGACACCACATGGCCAAGGAACTTCACTTCCTTCATCCAGAACTCGAATTTACTCATCTTAGGATACAATTTATGGTCTCTCAATGTCTGTAGCACAATCGAGAGATGGCGTTCATGTTCCCCTTGTGTCCGTGAATAGATTAATATGTCATCAATAAACACAATGACAAACTGATCTAGATACAGATGAAATACCTTGTGCATCAAATCCATGAAGGCTGTTGGTGCATTAGTCAATCCGAATGGCATTATCGTATATTCAAAATGACCATACTAGGTATGGAAAGTTGTCTTAGGAATATCGTCCTCCTTGATTCGCAGTTGATGGTACCCTATGCGAAGATCAATTTTGGATTTNCATTATCGTATATTCAAAATGACCATACTAGGTATGGAAAGTTGTCTTAGGAATATCCTCCTCCTTGATTCGCAATTGATGGTACCCTATGCGAAGATCAATTTTGGATTTGTACTTAGAACTCCTCAGCTGATCAAATAAATCGTTAATTCGTGGCAATGGATATTTATTCTTCATTGTCACTTGATTCAACCTTCGATAATCCATGCATAACCAAAGTGTTTTGTCCTGCTTCTCCACAAAGAGGACTGGGGCTCCCTAAGGTGAAGTACTTAAGCGAATAAACCCAATGATCAAGAGATGGTCCAACTGTTTCCTTAGCTCCTTTAACTCCAAAGGTGCCATTCAATAAGGAGCAACGGATATGGGTTTGGTTACCGGATAGAGATAAATCTTAAACTCAATTTCTCTCTATGGGGGTAACCTGGGANTCCCTAAGGTGAAGTACTTAAGCGAATAAACCCAATGATCAAGAGATGGTCCAACTGCTTCCTTAGCTCCTTTAACTCCAAAGGTGTCATTCAATAAGGAGCAATGGATATGTGTTTGGTTACCGGATAGAGATAAATCTTAAACTCAATTTCTCTCTATGGGAGTAACCTGGGTNTCCTTAGCTCCTTTAACTCCAAAGGTGCCATTCAATAAGGAGCAACGGATATGGGTTTGGTTACCGGATAGAGATAAATCTTAAACTCAATTTCTCTCTATGGGGGTAACCTGGGAAATTCTTCTGGGAAAACATCTAAAAAATCTGATACTATCAACACCACGTCCGCATAGCATTTATCCCTATCGTCTCCCATTAAGCTGGCCAAGAAACTCAAGTTACTTCCCGCCTTAGCTTTTAAGAATCTACTACCCGTAGTAGGAAATGGATGGGAAGAATTTTGATCATTCATGAAACTGAAAAAACTACTCCTCCCGGTAAGTGAATTAAAATTCGTTTGCGGAAACAATCCATTACTGCACAGAAAGTAGATAGCAAGTTCATCTCAAATATGATGTCATACCCCTTCATGTCTAATGCAACCAAATCTACAATTAACTCTTGTTCCCCAATTCAAAGCACACAACCTTTACACATCATTCTAGTATCCAACCGTTCCCCCATGGGCATGTCAACACTTAGAGCATGTTCTAGCGTCTCAAGTTTCAATCCCAAATTAAGAGCATATGTAGTGCGTATGAATGAATGTGTAGCATCGGGATCAAATAAAATTCGGGCCCAAGAATTATAGAGAAGAACAATACCTTCCACAACGACATTGAAAGTATCTTCCTCCGGTTGAGTCAATGCAAACACTCTCCCTTGATTGGCACTGCCGGGTGCTATTGCTCCTAACGGTCTCTATTGTAGTGCCTTAGGTAATGGTGGCTTGTTTGCAATTACTTGTCCAGGTGCTTGGTTAGTCTTTGGTGGCAATGATGGGCAATNCCACAACGACATTGAAAGTATCTTCCTCCGGTTGAGTCAATGCAAACACTCTCCCTTGATTGGCACTGCCAGGTGCTATTGCTCCTAACGGTCTCTGTTGTAGTGCCTTAGGTAATGGTGGCTTGTTTGCAATTACTTGTCCAGGTGCGTGGTTGGTCTTTGGTGGCAACGATGGGCAACTATTTCTGAAGTGCCTGACACCTCCACATGCGAAGCATTGACGTGGGTTAGTGCCAGTTCGATNAGTCTTTGGTGGCAATGATGGGCAATTATTTCTGAAGTGCCTGACACCTCCACATGCGAAGCATTGACGTGGGTTAGTGCCAGTTCGATTCTGAGTAACCCTATCTCCACCTGAAGTCTCTGTCCGGCCACCTGGTCTGGACAACGATATGGTGCCGCCCTCTACACTCCACTACTGCTAGCACCTGTCCAGATCAGGCCTCCCCTCGCTAAATTCTGTCATCGCTGGTTGTCTTCCATGTCTTGGTCCACTAGTGCAGCTCTATCAACTAGATCCCCAAAGTCTCAGATCTTGTGGGCTACAAGCTTCTCCCGGATGACAAGCCNCCAGATCAGGCCTCCCCTCGCTAAATTCTGTCATCGCTGGTTGTCTTCCATGTCTTGCTCCACTAGTGCAGCTCTATCAACTAGATCCCCAAAGTCTCAGATCTTGTGGGCTACAAGCTTCTCCCGGATGACAGGCTTCAAGCCTTGTTCAAAGTGTTTGGCCCTCTTGGGCTCGCTGGATATGAACTCTGTCGCATATCGAGATAGCTCATCAAACTTCCTCTTATACTCGGCTACCATTATGCTTCCCTGTCGTAGAGCTAGGAAATCTGCACTCATCTTGTCCCNCTCCCGGATGACAAGCCTCAAGCCTTGTTCAAAGTGTTTGGCCCTCTTGGGCTCGCTGGATATGAACTCTGTCGCATATCGAGATAGCTCATCAAACTTCCGCTCATCAAACTTCCTCTCATACTCGGCTACCATTATGCTTCCCTGTCGTAGAGCTAGGAAATCTGCACTCATCTTGTCCTTGACAAATTCTGGAAAGTACTTGTCTTGGAAGATTTGATCAAATTCCTCCTAGTTAAGAACATTTGTGTTCCTCCTTCTCTTTACTGAATCCCACCAATGGTCTGCCTCTCCCTCAAACAGATATGTAGTCAACCCAACCCATAAATCCTTGGCAACTTCCATGCCATCACACATCTTCTTCACTCGACGGNTCCTAGTTAAGAACATTTGTGTTCCTCCTTCTCTTTACTGAATCCCACCAATGGTCTGCCTCTCCCTCAAACAGATATGTAGTCAAGCCAACCCGTAAATCCTTGTAAACTTCCATGCCATCACACATCTTCTTCACTCGACGAATCCATTTATCTGCATCCAATGGGTTAGAGCTTCCTTGAAAAGTAGGCAAGTGTTGCTGTAGAAATTCTTGAAGAACTACCATCCTTCGATTTTTGTTCCCATTGCCCAGTACTTGAGCTAATGGATGAACCCCATCGTTGTGGTTGTTGTTTCCATTCTGGTGTTATACCAGAGTGGTTAGCTCCCGTAGGCATTGGTATATGTCATTCATAGTATCGGCAGGTGGTAATGGTGGTGGATTTGCTCGACCTCTACGACCAAGCCCACGTCCACCGTCCGTCCTGCACATCAATTCACAATTTAGTTTCCTTGATGTACAAGACATCCTAACTATCACTTTCATCTAAGGCACAAGACATGTATAAAATTTATATCAACAATATTATTCCACATAAACCTACCCCTCTAGTGGTAATCCATAACTTACAGCTCTCATGTAAGACCTAAAATCTAGGCTTTCATACCAACTTTTGTAACGCCCCAAAACCCACCTCAGATGGCATTACTATCTAAAAATCATTCACATCATGAGAGCAACTAATATAATCCATAAGTAAAGAAAATTTTATTCATCATTCATAACATTTACAACCTAATCCAAAAGAATATGGCAAAGCATGGCCATCGTATCCAAAACAATATGATTAACTAAGGCCATTACATCCAAAATAATCAAATTTGAACTTGCAGCGGAATAACATAAGGTTAGACTCTACATCGTCTCAAAAGGAATTCTCTAGTCTAGTACATAGGGGAGTACAACCCTAAACATCCACTTCAGGATCCACGTGCCCATCTAGTGGAGCTTCCTATTGTACCTATCTTCGCTTTCGAGTTCTTCATCTAAACCAAAATCTGAAAAATATGATATTGTACGAGGTGAGCACTAAGCTCTGTAGCAACATCCCCCCAAACTAGAACAAGGTTTAGAAATCATATAAAACAATTCGGTCTCTTTTTCTAAAATATCATATATAACTTGAAGTAAAATAATGACAGTTTATTTAATCTCAAGTTAACGCAATGGCAATAAGTTAATTGAAAAGAATAAACATTACAGGATTAAAGAAAAATAATAAATTATACAATGGCCTCATCCCATGTTCTCATGTATGTTAGTTGTCTCCCATGAATCTACACAACGACTTTTACCTCGTTCACCCATCACAATCACACAATCCCAAACATTATAGGAAGGGCGTATACCGTCTCTCACGGCATTGATGAATCCTTCCCAGGAAAGGTATACCATCCCTCAGCCTCGAACTTACGCAAACAATAGTGGTTGCTCTCACAAACAACAATCCACTTCAAGTGTTAGGTAACCATCTCACCCCCCACTGGGATAGACTAACCTCTAACACTCTATAGTAATGCTCGAATGCAATTCAAGTCCATCACAATAACCATACAAGAGATGCAAAAATAACTATTTTTGCAAATTACAAGTACATCAAAAACTCCCAAATTTCCATAGATATCTTCTCCAATAGAACAATTTAAGGAAATATGCAAGAGATCATCACAAATACTATTTTGCTATTCAAAACAAAGCACTAGAGTTTGAAAACCAAGAACCAAGGGATATTAAGAAGAAAAATCTATTTTTCTCAAAAACTAGAGTTTCCAAGTAAAGAGGAGAAATTTCATAGCTATATAACCATAGCTTTGTTTAAAACATGGTAATAAGTGCAAAAGCGTCAAGAGATAGGGATGCCATAGCATATACTTAGTATCAAGAGTAAAAACATACATACCTACAAATGCCCTAGCCTCAATGTACAACAATGGAAGAAAACCCCTAACTTGGTGTTCTTGAAAATATAGGGCTTTGATCCAATCCAATGTGCAAAATCCCTTTGATCTTGTGTTTTTCCCTCTCTTTCTTCCTCTCTAAGGTTTCCTAGGGTTAAGAATGTTGAAATGGAGCTAAATGGGATGTCCTTATGTATTTACAGGGAGAAAATTGGGCCCTAGATCGCGACTTAAAATTTTTAGACTTTTACAGAGTGAACCGGTACGCGTACCGGTACGCATAAGCTTCTAGTATTCGACGTACCGGTACACGTACCGATACGCTTAAGTAACTGGAGTTCACCGTACCGTTACGCTTGTCCAATTTTTTACTTTTTTGCCCGTTTTTCATTTCCAATCCATTTCTAACCCTTCCAAAACCTACCCTAACTTGTACAACATACCTTTGCACATCAACACATGGTTGGTACTAATTCTATTACATCGATTTCATATGTTTACAAAGCTAAAACTATGTTTTATCTACTCTTTACTCAAGCTTTTACCATATTAACATTTTTAAAAGAAATCATTACTTGCTATATATATGTATAACGATAAAACTATGGGGTTTATAGGTTGTACATACGACAGATTGTCCGGTTGCATAAGGTGCCCGTGTCCACAGTATCAGATCGGGATCCCAGGTTTACGACTTACTTTTGGGCGAGTTTCCAGCGAGCCATGGAGACACAGTTGATGATGAGCACTGTTTTACATCCCCATACGCATGGTCAGTCGAAGAGGACTATCCAGATGTTAGAGGACATGCTACAGGCATGCATCCTAGATCTTCAGGATAGCTGGAAAGATCACTTACCCTTAGTGGAGTTCGCCTACAACAATAGTGATGAGGCGAGCTTTCAGATGGCACTCTGTGAGGCACTATATGGGAGGCCATGTCATTCTCTGGTTTATTGGACGGAGGTAGGAGAGAGATCTTCTACGGGTCCGTATTTGATTAGAGATACCTCGAAGAAGGTGGACTTGATTTGGAAGCGTCTTCTTATGGCTCAGAGCCGACAGAAGAGTTACGCCAATAGACGGCGGTGACCTCTAGTGTTTGACGTGGGTGATCATGTTTTCTTGAAGGCGATGCCTAAAAGAGGAGTGGTCAAATTTGGCAAGCGGGGAAAGTTGTCGTCGAGTTTTATTGAGCCCTTTGAGGTACTCGAGAAGGTAGGCATGGTGGCTTACCAGTTGGCATTACTACCAAGTTTATCGAGTGTTCATGCAGTATTCTATGTCTTCATACTCTGAAAATACACCCCGGATCTGACTCATGTGGTGGACAAGGGAGAGCTAGTTGTTGATGCTGATGTGACCTTTGAGGAGGGACCGGTGCGCATCATGAATAGTCGGGATCAGGTTTTACGTGGCAAGATCGTGAGGCTAGTGAAGGTGTTATGGCAGTATCGAGGAGTGGAGGAAGTGACATGGGAGCGTGAGAATACCATACGTACCAATTATCTATTTCTGTTCGAGGATGGAGGTACATTTCTAATATTCAAGTAGCATTTTATGATTGTTACACATGCATGTGGTTAAGTATGCATGTGTGTGTGTGTGAATTTCGGGGATGAAATTCCTTTAAGGGGGGAAGAATGTAAAACTTGGGTAAAATTCAACTTTTTTGGAAATAAGGCAAAATGGTAATTTGCCCTAATAATGCGGGTTTAAAATCTATATTCCTCTAGAGCTCGAATGAAGCAACAGACTTCACCGTTGGATTCGTATTGCGAAATCGAGCTGCCATGTCAATTTTTGTCAAATTTTAAGATAGTTAGATTTTACACATTTTACAAGACAAACGGGTGACGAATGACCTTTCAAAAGTCCCCAAAAATGAATTTTATAAAATTTCCTTGTAATTGAATAAAAGTTCAAATAAAATTAATATGGACTTAAACCGGATTAAAATGAATCGTTTCCTAGCAAAAAATAGACCGGAAAGTAGGAAACGTGCAGGGCAATGTGGACCGCGCAATTAAAAAGTAGAAATAGGGCTAAATATCTGAAAACCAGATATTCTCACACCTATTCAGCTCTGTTCAAACGTTGGAAGTGAGAGAAGAGAGAGAAGAGAGAAAAGAGAGAAAAACTCAAAATTCTACGTTTCTCTTGACGTTCCAAGGAGTTCTGTCAGTCGGACCAAGACTTAAAGTTGGTCTACGCGACGAGAGCTACACGTACGTACCAAGAACGAAGGATTTCACCGAAGATCCAAGGGGAGAATTTTGGGGAAATCAAAGATTTGGAGGTGGTGTTGTGTTATTGAGGCGTCTACCACTTGTATCATGCTCCAAGAGGTAGGGTTTCTCCTACTTTGGTTCACTTTATTACCTAAGGCATATTATGAATGGGGTAAGGGTATAGAATAACCTAGGTTACTTGACTATGGTTAGGGAAATGAGGAAATGGGTATGGAATTTAGCCTAGACCAATTCTTAGTTATGTTGGCATAGGAAATTACTTGTGTGATTTCCTTGGAACTTGATATTTTTGGCATGCTATATGTTTTATATTATGCCTTGTGAATGAGGTGGAAACTCTTGTGTGATAACATGAATTGTGTCTTAAGGTATTTTGCTAGTTGCCTAAGTGGAAATTAAGTTGTTATAGCATGGATTGTGTATAAGAAGTTTGTGAAATTTGTTGAGGATGAATGAATTGCTATACATTGTTAATATATTAGCATCATGTTGATTTATGGTAATTATATGCAATTGTTATAGATTGCCATGACATATGTGGAGATAGGTGGTTAAATTGCTCAATTGGCACTCATTACATATAGAGCATAACATGGATATTGCAATGGTGCACTACATTGCATGTGCACGAGAGAAACATATCCATAAACATGAGTGAGGGTCTGTGGGTGCATGGTTGAATCAAACACCATATTTGATGATTGATGAGTGGGCTCGAGAAAATTGGGCTAAAGATCCGACTGAGTATCATGAATGTATGAAAGGAAAATTGGGTCGGGGTATCAATAAGGGCTAGACTATCCCTCGGGTGAGAGGCCTGGTGATTGGATACGCACTCCGTTGGTATAAGGGCCCATGAAGTGTGTCGGTGTATGCGGAACAGTTGATGGAAGTCTATGAATTCCGTGTCGGTTGGGGTGCCATTAGTGTAAGTCGATAAATATCCACCCCAAATAAAGACCCGGAGATTTTAAAAGATAATATAAATGGCGGAAGCTAGAAGGGCTGGGTTTTATATACATTGACATTTGCATGTGTTGAGGAGCTGGGAAAGGCTCGGGGTTAAAATGCGGGAGTGAATCTCATTTCTTTCATGGCATGGCATGGTAAATTCCAACATGGAATACATATATTCTTGATTGGAATGATTACATGGTTATATAATTGTGGATTGTTGCATGTGTACATTTATATGCACTTAGGTTGATGAGTAGCCTCTGTAGGAGGTATTCTACTGGGCATTGGCTCACCCTATACGAAAAAATATTTCATGTGCGGGTGGTACATTGACGGAAGGCTCTCACTCAAGGCCTTAAGGATGAAGAAAGCCAGAATGTGGCTTTAATTTGGGTTTTCCTAAAAAAATTGTGGAAAATAGGTTTTTGGCATGTAAATATATGAAATCATTTATAATAAACTTGTATAAGTGTGGTTTCATATAGAAAACTCCATTATGCATGTTTGGGTTGGTTTTGGATGGATGTGGAATGGATTGGAATGGGTTGGAAATGAAGAAGGAATGATTTGTAGAAGAATAGGAAAAACCTTCCGAAAGGTCTATGAAAACCTTCCAGAAGGTTAATGTAAATTTTTATCCAGCAGGCAAAACCTTCCGGAAGATCAATGAAAACCTTCCTTAAAAACTTTTTCAGTGAGTAAAACCTTCCGGAAGGTTTTCCAAAAAATTGAAATTTTAAGAATACTTTGCCATGCTTTTGGGCTATGTATTCCCTCATTCAAATGATGACAATGGACAATAATGCAGTATAAATTGTGATTTAGACCTTGGATGGGTCTAGTGACTATGATGTACATAGATTAAGCAATTGGGAGTTCCCGGTCCTAGGGAGACCCTGTCCAAACCTTTTTTTTAGAGTCGTGGTGTCAGGTCATGCGGTAATCACGGGTGTTTCCGCGGGTTAATGGGTGATCAATGGGTTAACACGGGACCACCAGTTTTAGGGGCGTCACCAGCAGTCCCGGAACGAAAGCACTTTGTTGGCCTGAGATAATCAGATGGAGAAACTTCTTCAACCTAATTGCAAGAACTTTGGACACCAGCTTCTACACCTCATTGCATAAACTAATGGGTCTAAATTGAGTCATATTTATGGGATCTGGCACCATCTAGTCTTGGGCTCTTTGTTGGATGTATCTGTTGCATTTCCTCCGAAATCTTTATTGGTGTAAATTCCATTATAGGTTATTGGTTCATTTTAGCAGTAACACTTTCCTCTATGTAACTAAGCACTTCCTCAAGATCCAAACGAGTAGGTTGATCAGATATGAATAAACCATGGAAGTAATGCACAACTTGGGCCTCCATCTCCTCCTTAGTAGTTATCCAATTCCCATACACATCAAATAGTCATTTGACAGTATTCAAACGCTTCCTTGTGCTAGCCTAGTTATGAAAATATCTCATATTTCGGTTTCCTTCCTTCAGCCAAGCATTCCTTGATCTTTGTTTCCAAAACAACTCCTCTGCTTCCAATAATTGATTCATACTATCCTAGATAGATCTAATTTGCACTTTATTTTCCTCTGTTATCACAATAGATTCTACATGACAAAGTTTGGTTCTATTAATCTATAGGTAACGCCCAACTTGCCCAAATGTAACACTCTTCCACTTTAGAAGACCAACTATGCAACTACTAATTTTCTCAACAAACCTCTACCACATTGAGGAATCTTTGAGGCCTTTCTAGCTTTGTTGAATTACATCAAAGCAAGTACGATTAGTAAGCCACTTAGACTTAAAATGAAACCTTTTCTTCCTTACCTCTCTCCTAGAAATTCTTTCCCTATACTTGAGCACATGGAATACTATAAAACAATTATTAGACTCCAATGTTGGACTATGGATCACTCTTTTCTTAGGGAATTTTCCATCCAATCCTCTATACCCAAAACTCTATCCAATCTCGCCTTATCTGAAAAAGGAATTGCACTATCATTCCACCATGTATAAGGGTAACCTTGGAAAACTAAATCCACCAAATTACATTTGTCTATAACGAAAATCCCTCAACTGCCAAACTGGCCTATTTGCACCCCCAATTTTCTCATCATTCAAAACAATCTTATTGAAATCCTCAACCCAAACCCATTGAAAATGAATTATTTGTGGTGGGTTTCTCAAAGAAGGTGGAGTCAAGAAGGTCAATCAAGATGTTAGGGATATATAGAATGAGGGAGTCTATTAACTTTGCTCGTCAATCTATATAGTATATACAACAATATATTGGGTTTGGATGAGCTCTAAAGCTCCATTCCAATTTTCTTGAATTTTTTATTTTTTAAAATATTGTATTTGACTTGGCTTTATATTATTGACCCTTAATATTTGAATAATTTAATTCCTCATTAAGGAGGATAAAAATTCAAATTTAATTTAGGGTCGAGGTAAAGGTGGGATGAAGGGTGGAAATAGAGGGTGGGGTGGTAGAGAGAGATTGAAAATTGAATGTGATGTCGCTAGTAGGAGCCAATAAAAATATGCTTCAATGTGATTCAATTAAGGTTCTGAAGCTAATTAGAGAGTCTAGGAAGGGCCATCAACCTTGGGACCTATTTTAGGTGAAATTAGGAATGAATTACTAAAGTTTCACTTTTATGAGTTGGCAATTGTGCGTAGATTAGGCAATCGTGTAGCACATAATTTATATCAACATGTCTGGTTTATTCATAATATGACTATTTGGCAAGAATTGACACCTAAATTTATGATTCGACCTTTTTTTTTTTTTGAATATTTTAGTATGAATAAAATATTATCGCTTCTACTAAAAAAGAGATCTTGCATTGGGATCTCAACCTTGGGATCTCAGCCTTGGGGTAAACACTATCCAAGCACGTTAAGGTAAAAGAGACTTTGCCTCATGAATCAAGCACTAAGATTATGCCACAAAGTTCTTTATCCCCTAATATGACCCATAGTAATGCACATTTCAACTTTGATTTAAGTATGAAATCATTATAAAGCAAATCGAAGTGTTAATTACCTTGATCAATCAACAAAACAAAATAAATAATTTTGTTTTTTACTTTTTCTTTTCTAATGTTTTTGTATTTTTCAAATAAACAAATAAAAATAAAAATATGTATAAATATGCAATAACCAAATAAAAGAACAGATAAATCAATTACCATAAATCCTAAAAATGAATGTCAAACATGACATCAAAACTCTTTTTGAATTCTTCAAATTTTTTTTTTTTGTTTTTGGGTTTTTCAAATTTCTATTATTCTTAAAATTTTTAATATAGAAAAATAAACAAAGAAATATGTATATATATATTTATAATGTATGACCCTAGGGTGTTTGATGCAATGCATGAATAATACCCTAGGAGTCGTGCCATTCTTCTCAAATGTGTGCAGATCAACCTTGACCTTGGGGGTAGAAGGAGTTTTGTGCAGTCTACCATGTGGTCCATTGGATGATGATGTATGCATATGCTTAGACTAACTAGACCTTTTTAAATGCTTAGAAAAATTTAACACTTAATGGTTTAAAGCTTTGGATTTGTTGGCTATATAGAAGAGCTTCTTATTTAAGACTTCCCTATTAGAAACGCAGTGTGCACTATAGTGACCATGCTTTCCACATGTAAAACATACATGATTTTTGGTTTGAGTGTCTTTTTTAACCGGCTTCTTTAAATAGATACCCTTACCATTTTATCTTTTACGAGGACTTACGTTACACGTGGACACGAAGGGTTGGGATTACCCTTTACAAACACGGTCATAGAAGAAATGGGGGTGGCATTCTCATTTGTACAACCTAAGCCTCTCTTGTCACCCACATTTTTTCCTATAGCCAACATTTTATCAAGGTTTCCCATGCTTTGGGAAAGTATTTTTGAGAGTTCTCACGACTCGTGAAATTCGCTAACAAGTGTAATCAATTTATTCACAAGACCCTTCATAGACTCTAAAAGCCCTTTGTGTTCACTCTCAAGGAGGCTCACCTTGTCATGGAGGGACTTTTTCTCTTCCTTAAGCCGAAAAACATTAGCCTTGGAATTCACCAAGTCCACATTAAGTGTTTTTCTCTCTTCTTCACTCGTTTTAAGCCTCGTGCTCAATGAAAGTGACTTCTCACTTTGTTATACACACTCCTGATACAATTGATTGTAACCATCTTGGAGGTTCTCAACTGTGACTTCCCAAAATCCGGGGATCTTTTCTCAATCCGTTGATCATTCATCAACCCGCGAAAATATCTGTGAGTACTATATACCCGATACCATGTCATTACACCCCATTCACCAGGATCATAACCAAACTAGAATTTGGGCAAAGTCTCCTTTATACAGGAACACTACCCAAAACATAACATGTAGGCGTATTAACAATCTGACCATTCCAAGGTCTATATCCCAANAATTGATTGTAACCATCTTGGAGGTTCTCAACTGTGACTTCCCAAAATCCGGGGATCCTTTCTCAATCCGTTGATCATTCATCAACCCGCGAAAATATCCGTGAGTACTATATACCCGATACCACGTCATTACACCCCATGCACCAGGATCATAACCAAACTAGAATTTGGGCAAAGTCTCTTTTGTACAGGAGCACTACCCAAAACATAACATGTAGGCGTATTAACAATCTGACCATTCCAAGGTCTATATCCCAGAATATGAGCTTATTATTATCTATTTACACCATCCATAGAAGTACGCTCAAGATGGGAAGGCTCGGTGATGTTACATTTAAAATTTTCAAGTTTCTAGATGAGGTGTCGGTACCTCAGATAAGTGGTACCGGTACCTAGGCCATTCGTTTTCCAGGTACTAATACCTATAAGCATTGGTACTTGTACTTGNGAGCTTATTATTATCTATTTACACCATCCATAGAAGTACGCTCAAGATGGGAAGGCTCGGTGATGTTACATTTAAAATTTTCAAGTTTCTAGATGAGGTGTCGGTACCTCAGATTAGTGGTACCGGTACCTAGGCCATTCGTTTTCCAGGTACTAATACCTATAAGCATTGGTACTTGTACTTGGGCCTTTTGTTTTTCAGGTATCAATACTTATAAGCATTGGTACCGGTACCTAGGTCCATTATCTTTGGGGTACTAGTACCTGCGAGCATAAGTACTAGTACCTGAGCCTATTGTCGATCGATGTACTAGTATGTGTGAGTCTAGATACTAGAACGTGTGCTCTCCAGGTGCCAAGTACCAGGAGTCTAGATTTTCCCAAATTCATCCAAAACTCAACTTTTAGAGAAACAACTCACACAATTCCCATTCCATTCAATTGTTTTACAAAAGAATAATAGCCCATTGCATGCCTTAGTCAAAATACAAGTTTGTACATTATTAATACAAGGCCAAAATAAAATTACATAGTTGATTACAAAATGAAATTTTGAGAGCCAATTAATGCTACACTTTTCATTTCATGACATCAGATGAAACTCACACATACAATGCAACCTGAGCCCTCTACCGACTTCCATAACACATGTCATGCGATGCGTATGCATCTTGACATTCTAAGCCCCCCACCATTGATGTTAGACATCCAATGACCATATTATTAAATTTTGGATAGGTAAATTTCTAGACATTCCACCAACGGTTTACCAAACCAGCATGGCATTTGAGGGAGTCACACCTCTGGCTCCGAGTACGCCGATACACTTTTTTAGAATTTCACCGCTGATCAAGTGAGTGAACCAAGTAACCGGGCCTTAAACTTGAGGTAGAATCTATCCCTTTTTGCTATACCCAACACATATTTTAAATGCAATACGTGCGACTCAGTCGAACCTATGTCCAACCTCATGTATCAATTCACCAAGAATGGTGTTTGATCAAAAAAAATGCACACACACTCACACTCATGTCAATGCCCATGAATGTGATGTTTCCCGTGCAAATGAAAATGTAATGCACAATTGCAACTTATAATATCATGTTCATTTCATCATGAGCATATATCAAGCATATTCATATCCTCAATCAATCCCAAGCATATTACAAGTGATATTCCCTCAATTAACATACTTGTACTTATAAGCATTTTATCAAACACTTAATAGACAAAATTACACATAGCATGCCCAAAACAGTACATTTATCATGAAATTCCAAATCAAGCAATTTCATCAAAACCAAATTATGCAAGAATTGTTTCTAACATCTTCTTATACCCATTTTCATAATCTAATCACCCTAGGTATTTGTTATAATGAGAATTTATCTCCAACACCCAACTCATTTCATATTTCATCCTACGTTCAAAATTAACTAGTTAGGAAAGGAGCCCAACCTCTTGTAGCGTATATCAGCATACTAGATGCTCCAAATGCCCAAAATCAAGCCTCCCAAGATTGATCCCGAAAATCACGTCTTTGAGATTGTGGAGAAACTCACGATCTTTGGAATGTTCACGTGGCCTTCGTCACATAGAACAACTTTAGTACTTGGCCCGAACCAATCCTACAGTTGGATCTTGGTGGATCAAGGAGAGAAGTTAGGAGAACAGTTGGTTTTTCTCTTTCTTCTTTCTTTTACTCTTTTCCAGAAATTGCAGCATCAAAATTGGGGGAAAATGTTATTTTTTCTCCTTTTTATACCCTCTAATTGCATGGTTTAAAATTTTCCACACATTATGATTTTTTCTAATTCAATTTTATTCTGAATTAATTAAATCTTATCCCGTTTTAGGTTCATTAATTTTTTATTGACTAACAATAAATTATTTTCTGGGTCCCATGAATAAAATTTGATCACATTTATTTTAGTCCTGCAACACCTGATCGCCTTATAAAACGAAAAAAAAATCNTTCTGGGTCCCATGAATAAAATTTGATCACATTTATTTTAGTCCTGCAACACCTGATTGCCTTATAAAACGAAAAAAAATTTGATTGTCACAAAATTCAATGAAAATTGATTGGCTAACTAAATTTTGCGACACGAATCCAATGGTGATGTTCGTTTCATCATCAAAGTTCTAGAAAAATTTGGGTTTTCAACCCACACCGTAATGGCTATTTACCATTTTATCTTTTTTCATAAAATTTTAATTTTCTCAGGTTTTACATTCTTTNGTTCTAGAAAAATTTGGGTTTTCAACCCACACCGTAATGGCTATTTACCATTTTATCCTTTTTCATAAAATTTTAATTTTCTCAAGTTTTACATTCTTTTCCCCCTTAAAGAATTTCATCTCCAAAATTACATAGACATGCACATATAACAACATTTATATGCAATAAGCCATATAATACTCTATGGATACAAGAAATGTACCTCTATCCTCAAATAGGAGTGGTTTGGTAGCACGGATAGTATCCATACACACCGGTATTTTCTCGAATGCCCTNATTTATATGCAATAAGCCATATAATACTCTATGGATACAAGAAATGTACCTCTATCCTCAAATAGAAGTGGTTTGGTAGCACGGATAGTATCCTCACACTCCTATGTTGCCTCCTCTATACCACAGTGCTATCATAGCACCTTCATCAGCGTCGTAGTCTTGCCATGCAAAAACCTAATCTCAGCCATCCATGATACACACCGGTATTTTCTCGAATGCCCCNTACATAGACATGCACATATAACAACATTTATATGCAATAAGCCATATAATACTCTATGGATACAAGAAATGTACCTCTATCCTCAAATAGGAGTGGTTTGGTAGCACGGATAGTATCCATACACACCGGTATTTTCTCGAATGCCCTATCTGCATCAACAACCAACTCACCCAAATCCACTACATGCGTAGAATCTGGAGTGTACTTTTGGAGCATGGAGACATGGAACACTGCGTGAACACCCAATAGATTTGGCAGTAAACCCAACTGATAAACAACCCTCTTGAGTACCTCGAAAGGCCTAATATACCTCAGTGACAGCTTTCTTTACTTCCAAAACCCANAACACTGCGTGAACACCCAATAGATTTGGCAGTAAACCCAACTGATAAACAACCCTCATGAGTACCTCGAAAGGCCTAATATACCTCAGTGACAGCTTTCTTTACTTCCAAAACCCAACACTCCCCTCTTGGGCACAAGTTTCAAGAAGGTGTGATCTCCAACCTCGAACTCCAGAGGTCTCCGTCTCCTCTTGGGGTAGCTTTTTTGTAGAATCTAAACCGCTCTGAGGTGTCTCTAATAAAGTCCGGACCCGTGAAAGGTCTCTCTCAAACCTTTGTCCAACACACCGGAGAATGGTATGGCCTCCCATAAGGCGCCTCATAGGGTTTCATTTGTATTGTCACCTGGTAACTATTGTTCTAGGTAAACTCCACTAAGGGTAAGTGCTCCTCCAAACTACCCTTAAGATCAAGGACGCATGCCCGAAGCATGTCCTCTAAAATTTGGATGGTCCTCTCTGACTGACTGTTCGTCTAGGGAGGGAAGGTTGTAGTCTTCATCAATTGTGTCCCCAAAACCCACTGGAAGCTCTCCTAGAAATGGGCCGTAAACCTAGGATCCCGATTCGATAAAATAGATACGAGTACCCCGTGCAACAGGACTATTTTCCATATATACACAAGCAGTAGAATTCCTCTGGTGTGAAGGTCATCTGCACAACCAAAAAATGTGCCGACTTCGTAAGTCGGTCCACTATCACCCATACTGCATCATGTCCACATCATTTATCTCTTTGCACCCATTTTATACTTGTTTTTGTTGAGAAAATGGGGAAAATTGCGTTTAATCTAACAATTAATGAATTTTTTGTGTGATTGTATGTAAAGAGTAGGAAATGGCATGTGTTAAGCTTCCATCAAGTGCTTAAAGGAAATTGAAAAGAAGGGGAGGCTTAACGGGTGGCTCAGGATATCAAGAAATCAAGAAGAAGCCAAAATAAGTGAAAACCTACCGATAGATGTTTATCAAAACCTACCGGTAGGTTTTGTGCACTGGAATTCTTCTACCGCTACCCCTGCCAAAAACCTACCGGTAGATTTTGCCTATTGGAAAAAACCTACCGGTAGGTTTTATGATCGTTCTCTCGGTAGGTTTTGTCAGAAACTCCAGAAGCCTACTTTCTGAACTCCAACTACTTCGTGGGCCAACCTCTGCTTCTCCCACACATGCCCTAACACATTCGACATGCAAGCATGCTTTCTTACTCCTAAAACCTGGCTTTGGAAGAAAAAATATGGAAGAGGAAGAGAAAGAAAGAGAGTGGTTGGGGGAAGCATGGAAGAGGAAAGCAAGGCCTATGGCTGCTTGTGGCAGTCCCAAAAAACCCTCCACTCATAGCAATTTAGTCACACAGACATTGGGGAGGGTTATGGATGAATTTTGACCAAACTCTTGGTGAATGATTCAGTTTTTACACAAGTTTAGAGAGAGAAGATCCAAGGAAGAAGATGAAGTTTTAGAGAGAGAAAGTTAGGTCTTTGCAATTCCTCAACCATTTCATTTTTAGTAAGCTTTAAATTACTTGTAATCTTTACATCTTGCACTTCACACTCATTTATTTCAAGTGTAATCAAGTCTAGCTTCATGTTCTTGTAATTCCATGTCTACATTTGGGTTTTTCTTTCCAAGTTTTATATTTTGGGTATGCATGAATTTACTCTTGTAGTCTAAACATTTTCTAGATTCAATACAAGTTCAATGCTTCATTTCATGACCATGTCCCCTTACATTATGTTTGTTCTTGCTTTGACTATGAGTAGCTAAGCTTAGTTGGCTAATTCAAGGGGAATTTCCTCTTGGGTATGCTAAATCAACTCTCCTCCACTCTTCCTCGTAGTGTAAAGAGTTTGGTTTGACTAGGTTGAGTGTGGACGTGGTTGTGAGCTCTTGATACACCATAGACTTGTCACGGGATATACTTGAGCCTACATCTCCACATTAGTCCCTCACTTCCTACAAATTAATCAAGCACCGAGACACCATTGGTAGAATGAATTGAGTTTATTTGGCATTCCCATTGAAATTACCTCTTTGAATTAGCCAACCTTCTTTTCTTGCATTTTATTGAAAAATCCACTCACCAAAACACAAAACTCACAAGAGTTTACACTGCTCATTTCTTTACAAAACCACCTTCACAACAATTTGACCATCCTTCCCTGAGGATACAACCTTGGAATACTCAATTCCAAGTAAAACACGACATTGCAAGTCTGTCTACATTTCGGGAGCACTTTTGCACACACACGCACACATTTTCATTCATACTCACGTTTTCCCCATTTCTAGCATCGAATCCGAGGGAGAGTAACACTCACCTACTCATATGAGCCATATATACACAACTGCATGCATGTTCAGAGATTAGGGTGAACGCAATCAAGCATTAGACATCTAATGACTTTTATAAAATCTTGTATCTTTCTTGGGTAGGTAAATTTCTAGACATTCCACCAACGGTCTACCAAATCGGCATGACATTCGAGAGAATCACACCTCCAGCNAGATGAAGTTTTAGAGAGAGAAAGTTAGGTCTTTGCAATTCCTCAACCATTTCATTTTTAGTAAGCTTTAAATTACTTGTAATCTTTACATCTTGCACTTCACACTCATTTATTTCAAGTGTAATCAAGTCTAGCTTCATGTTCTTGTAATTCCATGTCTACATTTGGGTTTTTCTTTCCAAGTTTTATATTTTGGGTATGCATGAATTTACTCTTGTAGTCTAAACATTTTCTAGATTCAATACAAGTTCAATGCTTCATTTCATGACCATGTCCCCTTACATTATGTTTGTTCTTGCTTTGACTATGAGTAGCTAAGCTTAGTTGGCTAATTCAAGGGGAATTTCCTCTTGGGTATGCTAAATCAACTCTCCTCCACTCTTCCTCGTAGTGTAAAGAGTTTGGTTTGACTAGGTTGAGTGTGGACGTGGTTGTGAGCTCTTGATACACCATAGACTTGTCACGGGATATACTTGAGCCTACATCTCCACATTAGTCCCTCACTTCCTACAAATTAATCAAGCACCGAGACACCATTGGTAGAATGAATTGAGTTTATTTGGCATTCCCATTGAAATTACCTCTTTGAATTAGCCAACCTTCTTTTCTTGCATTTTATTGAAAAATCCACTCACCAAAACACAAAACTCACAAGAGTTTACACTGCTCATTTCTTTACAAAACCACCTTCACAACAATTTGACCATCCTTCCCTGAGGATACAACCTTGGAATACTCAATTCCAAGTAAAACACGACATTGCAAGTCTGTCTACATTTCGGGAGCACTTTTGCACACACACGCACACATTTTCATTCATACTCACGTTTTCCCCATTTCTAGCATCGAATCCGAGGGAGAGTAACACTCACCTACTCATATGAGCCATATATACACAACTGCATGCATGTTCAGAGATTAGGGTGAACGCAATCAAGCATTAGACATCTAATGACTTTTATAAAATCTTGTATCTTTCTTGGGTAGGTAAATTTCTAGACATTCCACCAACGGTCTACCAAATCGGCATGACATTCGAGAGAATCACACCTCCAGCTCCGAGAACACTGGCACATATTTTTAGAATTTTACCTCCGGTCAAGTGAGTGAACCAAGTAATTAGGCCTTGCACCTGAGGGATAATCTAACCCTTCTTGTTATACTTGACACATATTTTCAATGCAACTCGTGCGACTCAGTCAAACCTAGGCCCAACCTTTCCGAGCCCATTTATCAACCCACCAAGAATAGTGTTTGATCAAAAAATATGCAAACACACCCACACTTATGTCAATGCCCATGAATGAGATGTTACCCCTACAAATGCAAATGTAATGCACAATTACAACTTACGATATCATGTTCATTGCATCATGAGCATATATCAAGCATATCCATCTCCTCAATCAATCCCAAGCATGTTATAAGTGATATTCCCCCAATTAACATACCTGTACTCATAAGCATTTTATCAAATACTAAATAGGCAAAATTATATAAAGACATAGCATGCCCAAAACAATACATTTCTCATGAAATTCAAAATTAAGCAATTTCATGAAAACCAAATCATGCAAGAATTGTTTCTAGCATCTTCTTATAACCTTTTTCATAATCTAATCATCCTCGGTATGTGTTATAATGAGAATTTATCTGTAACACCCTACCCATTTCATATTTCAACCCTAGCTATTGTAGTATATATACGCGTACTAGAAGCCCCAATGACCAAAATCGAGCCTCCTAAGCTTGATCCCAAAAATCCAATCTTTGAGATTGTGGCAAAACTCATGATCTTTGGTATGTACGCATAGCTTTCGTAGCGTAGAACAACTTTAGTTCTTTACCTAAAGTAATCCTACAGTTGGATATTTTTGGATCAAGGAGAGAAGGTGGGAGAACCCTTGGTTTTTCTCTCATTTCTTTTTCTCTCTCTTTTGCTAGAAATTACAGCAACACAATGGAGGAAAATTCTGATTTTTGCCCTTTTCATACACTCTAATTGCATGGCTTAAAATGCACCCTATGTCTCGACTTTTTCTGATCCGATTTTTTTCGAATCAATTAAATCCCGTCCCATTTTAGGTTCA
This sequence comes from Ilex paraguariensis, assembly GCA_963454935.2. NCBI lineage: Eukaryota > Viridiplantae > Streptophyta > Magnoliopsida > Aquifoliales > Aquifoliaceae > Ilex > Ilex paraguariensis. The sequence continues at coordinate 392,363 of CAUOFW020005691.1, read as the reverse complement.
ATACATTTTTATTAAAATAAATTTAAATTATTTCCAAAGTCTTACAAATAAAATCTGATCGCATTTATTTTACTCACGCAACACCTAATCGCCTCGTAAAATGTGAAAAAATTTGATTATCTCAGAATTCAACAAAAATTGACGGGGTAACTAGATTTTGTGATACAAACCCAACGGTAAGATCCGTTTCGTCATCCAAGTTCTATAAAAATTTGTGTTTTCAATCATCACCGTAATGATAAATTACCATTTTGACTTTTTTCATAAAATTTTAATATTCCCAGCTTTTACATCAACACTTTCGGTCTCATCCACACTTATAGAGACTTCAACTTCTATGTTATCTACATCCATGGTAAGACTCAACTCGACTTTCTCAATTTTTCGTTTGGAATTTTCTCTTGGGGGGAGGCATGTGAACCTACAATGGTGATGAAGTTCTCTTCATCACTTTGAGAAAAAGAGTCATCACTCGATGTGGACTCGCTTTCACTTTCACTCACCTTAGCCTCCAAGTCTCTCCTCCTATCTTTGGGCATGTCCCTTCTTCTCATCCTCGTGTTGAGAAGTTTTTCTCCTCATTCTTTTCCCTTTTTAGGAGACTTAGGTCTACTTGGATTTTCGTTTGACCTTGAGGACTTGACACCATTAGCCATAAATAACTTTTGAATTTTCATGCAAGGTAGACTAAATTCTCTTCTCCTAAATGGGGTGACTCAGATTTACCCCTTCTTCAATTTTTTTATTCAAAGCTACACCCTTATGTTTCTTAGGTGTAAGAAGGTTCATCTTGAAAGTCAAAATTCACCAAACTAGGTCTTCGACCAACATAGAAGCCGTATTGACACTTGTCTCTGACAATGTCACCATAGCATGGAATCTCTCCAGTATAAATTTCAAGATTTTTCGCTTGATGGTGGCATCATCGATTTTGGTACCTAAAACAAAGCAAGAATTCACAATGTCACACAACTTAGCTTAAAAATTGCTAAATGTTTCTTCCTCATGCATCCTCAAAGTCTCGAACTAAGAGGTGTACCTTTGGAGAAGGGACATTTTGTAGTTCCCTCGTGAGATACCACAAGAATGTCTCATGCCTCCTTTGAGGTTTTGTAATTTGGGATTCTTCAAAACGCATTCGGTGTAATGGCATTGAATATCGCATTCAAGCCTTTAAAGTTCCACCCCGCTTGCTCAATTTTGACTTTGGCCCAAGTCTTTGGGGATTTCACTTCAACCAATGCTTCACCACCTTCAACCGGTAGAGAGGAAATGGGAGGGCTCTAATCCACTTGTACACTCAATTGAAATCTCTCGTCTATAGATTTCAGAAATTTTCTCATGCATGCTTTTTAATATAAGAAAGTCGACACATCGAAGAGTGGTAATCGTGCAATCGAACCTCCTTCTTTCTAAGACTCCATTTGAAAATAACTAGTAGTAACATAATAGATCTCTAGAAGGCAAATAAGAAAAAAATAAAATATGCTTACAAGTGTCTATGGATAACTCAGGGCAACCATGTTTTAATACCAATTATCATTCCAGAAAAGGGAGAAACGATGTAGATCTTTCCTTATAATTATGCACGTGGAGCACACAAAACTACCTGAATGGGTGGGTGGGGTGAAAAGATCTTTCAATTTTTGCTCAATTAAATACCGATTAATAACCTGATTTTACCACAATTACCTTCTCTTACATGAATATAGAAATTAACGAGGAGAACCCCTTTTCAACCACCATGATCCCTTTTACCTATAAGAATTGGCATTGTTAATTTTATTAGTTAAAAACTCAAAACACTCAATCTCACTCAAGGTATCGAAATCACAAAACCCAAAACGCAACTAGGGATGATTTAAATGTCAATCATTCAATCCTTCAAGTACATAGTGCATGTGTATGCAAACAATCACAAGTGTATATACATAAACAATAAAGAACACAAGTGATTTATGTAAAACCCAGGAAAATTGAAATTTTATTAAAAAGGGCAAAAGAGTAATTAGCCATCACGATACGGGTTAAAAACTAAACTTTTTCTAGAACTTAGATGATGAAATGGACTTCACCGTTGGATTCGTATCACAAAATGTAGCTATCCAGTCAATATTTGTTGAATTTTAAGATAGTCATATTTTTTGCATTTTATGAGGCGATCCGGTGTCACGCGACTAAAATAAATGTAATCAAATTTTATTAGGAAGACCAGATGAATAATTTAAAATTAGTTCAATAAAAATGTATTGAGATTTAATTGATTCAAAATAAAATCAGATCAAAAAAATTCAGGACGTGTGGCACATTTTAAGCCATACAATTAGAGGGTATGAAAAGGGGGTAAATTAGATTTTTCCTCCATTGTGTTGTTGCAATTTCCAAAAAAAGGAGAAAAAGAAGAGAGAGAAAAACCAAGGGTTCTATCACCTTCTCTCCTTGATCTGTAAAGATCCAACCGTTGGATTACTTCGGGCTAAGAACTAAAGTTGTTTTACCTGACAAGAGCTACGCATAGTATTAGAGATGTATTCTACCCAGTGTATTTGAAATGTAGAAAATGGATATAAGAATATGTTAAAACTAATTCTTACATGATTTGGTATAATGAAATTGCTTGGCTTAGAATTTCAATAAAAATTTGTTGTTTGGGCATGCTATGTGTTTACATTTTTGCCTTGAAGGTGTTTGATGAAATGCATATGGATGATTAAGTGTGTTAATTGAATGGGAAATGCTATAACATACTTAGTGGTGTTGGAAAATGTTATTATATGCTTTATGATATAATTGACATTTGAGAAATTGGGAATGTTTGTGGAAATGGAATATGTTCATAATATGCTCATTATATGATGAACATGATATTGTATATTGCAATTATACATTACACTTGCAAATGCACCAGTAGTATAGCATTCGCGGGCATTCAACATAAGTGTGGGTGTATGTGCATGGTTTTTTTTATCAAACACATCCTTGGTGGGTTGATACGTTGACTCGGAAAGGTTGGACCTAGGTTCAATTGAACCACACAGGTTACATTAAAAATATGTGTCGGGGTTAGCAAAAAGGGCTAGGTTCTCCCTCAGGTACAAGACCTAGTAATTTCAGACATGCAACCCCGTTGGTACTGAGTCCATAAAGTGTGTCCATGTACGCGGAACCGTTGGTGAAAGTCCATAAATGTTGTATCGATTGGGTACCCGTTGGTTGAAGTCCCTAAATACCCACTCAAATAAAGACTCAAAGATCCCTAAATATCAATGGCGGGGGCTTGAAATGTCTAGATGCATATGCATGACAATGCATATGTTATGGGAGTTGATGAAGGGCTTGGGGTTGCATTTCATGTCTGAGTTCCATCTCATGACATGGCATGAAAAGTGTAGCGTTCATTTAGGAAATGCATATTCTTGAATGAATGATTTATGTGATGAATTGCTTGTGACATTTCACATGCATCTAGGTTGGGGAGTAACCTCCTTAGGAGATACCCCTTTGAGCATGGCTCATCTTTTATGGGAACATATTTTAGGTGTTGGACAGACGCCAGTAGACAGCCCTCATTTGGGCCCTTATTGATAACGGAGCCGAAACGTGGCTTTTGAATTGCATTTTTAAATCAATATTGTAAAGTTGTTTTTAAGTTGTAAATTGGTAATAGAGTATGTAATGGGACTCTATTGGACAATTGTTTCATGTAAATGAATAAATGTATTGAGTATGGTATGAGTTTGCATGAAGATGAATTGCGAATTGGAAGGATTGGGAAAATTTTGGGCTCAAGTACCAATATCTAGGTTCATAGGAACCGGTACCAAGCCATCAGATGACACAAGCACCGACACCTAAGTGACAAGTACCAGTAACTGAATTCCAATAGGCTCTGGTACCTATATCTAGGCTATTAGGTACTGGTACCTAGCAAATAGTGGGCTCAGATAATGGTACCAAGTTACATAGGTACCGGTACCTGATAAACGGAAGGCTTAAGTACTGGTAGCACTTATACGAGGTACTAGTATCACATCCCAAAACTTGAAATTTTAAAATATAACATAGATGGGCCTTCACTTCTTGAGCGATCCTCTTTGGATGATATAAATAGAGAATAATAAGTCCTAATCTTTGGGGTTTGGACATTGGAATGATCCTATGATTATTGTCTGTACAAATTACGAATTAGGTTGGGCTCTCGTACAAAGGAGACTCTGTCCAAAGTCTATTTTGGTTAAAATTTAGGTGAATGAGCTGTAATGACGTGATATCGGGCTATGCGCTGCTCATGGGTATTTTCACGGGTTGATGGGTGATCAACGAGTTGAGAATGGACACCCGAATTTTAGGGCGTCACAATTTATTGACGTGAAAACCCTCCTCGGGAAAACCTAATCCACTCAAATTCAACATAAAAGGACTAGAGTGTTATTTATCAATCAATACCATGGTTAGATATTCTTTTCCTTCATTATATCTCTTTGCCAAAGTGCCTCTTCGACGTTATCTATAGCTTCACTTGGATTCACTTCTACAAAGAATCCTATAGGCCTCGAGCCAGCTTGGGCACACCAACTATCCTCGAAATGCAACATCAAGGAGCTTCGTTAAAACCATTCATGATCTTCTATGCCAAGTTATGAGGTTGGGTAAATTTGTACAAGTAGCCTTGGGTCTCAATGATCTATGGTTGTGGTAGAAGCTCTCTAGAGTATATGATAGATTTCTCTCTCAAAAATCAATCTAAAGGCTTTCCCTAATAATAGAAAAGACACTCCCTATTTATAGGCTCGAAATACAGGCAATCTTGGGCAATGAAGAAACTCAAATTTGTGAATGAGTGCTCAATTGGTGGGAGAGCAGTCATAGGGCAGTGGTCATTGGAATGAAATTCACGTTTTAAACTGACCTAATAAAGTAGACAGATCGAGCAACAATGGGGACCACTCAAGCGACCCTAGAGGACAAGCCTTGTTCTCATCCATTTGGCCTTTTCTTTTATTGTTCACTAAGTCATCAATAGACCGCTCTAGTAAAGGCTAGAGAGCATAGGTAGATTCCACTAGTTTTTCAAGAATACAACCAAGAAAAAAACTTGTTCCCTTGAGCACTAAAGTGCATTGCTCAAGAGGGGTTCAATAATGGTTCAAACTATGTTTTCAAAAACATAAACTAATTTTAGAAAATCTTTTCATTTAAAAAACCCTAGGAGCCACACATGAATTAATTTTGATTTTATTTAACCCTAATCCTCCTAGGTTAGCTACCAAGGGATCATCTTAGGTATCTAGGTCATTAGCTTTGTCCAAAGCTTCAAGGTACATTCAGTATGTGAATGATGTAGCTTTGTCGCTGAATCTCCTTTCCTCAATGATTCTTTCAAATTTTCAATCTTTATAACATCATGACCATGAAATAGGTTAAGATTTACAATAGACTCCAAGAAATTTTCCAATTACAAACATATATCTAATAAATTGTTTATGGGCAACTAACCTACTTCCAAAGTTGAAGGCAAAGAAAATTTTATATTGAATATGATTTTTGGAAAGGAATTTACACTCAATAAAGTGCTACATCTATATGAGATTTGCAAGAATCTTGTGTCCAGATTACTGTTGAGTAATAAGGGATTTAAGTTGATTTTTGAATCTAACAAATTTGTTCTCACCAAGGTGGGTTTTATGTAGGCAAAGGCAACTTGAGTGATGGACTCTTTAAGATGAATGTAATGATTGTTGAGAATGTAATGACTATTTTACCTTCTATTATTAATAATAGGAACAAATCTTCTACTTATATGCTGGAGTCTTTTAATGTATTGCATGGAAATTAGGACAAGTGAATTTTGATACTATGTGTAGATTAATGAGTTTAGAATTGTTGCCTAAATTTCATATTGGTTCAAATCATAAATGTGAAATTTGTGTAGAATCAAAATTAACTAGAGCATCTTTTCACATCATTGAAAGAAGCATTGAGCCTCCAATTCATAGTGATACATGTGATCTAAAATATGTTCAAACTAGAGGAGGAAAGAAATATGATGTTATTTGTATTGATGATTTCACAAGATACTATTATTTTTATTTGATAAGAAGCAAAGATGAAGCCTAAGAAATGTTTATGTATTATAAAAATGAGGTTAAGAATCAACTTGACAAAAATATTAAGGAAATACGAAGTGATCAATTTAGTCAATATGATGCACCTTTTGATAAGTTCTATCAAGAGTATGAAATTATTCACCAAACTTCTACACCTTATATACCTCAACAAAGTGGGATTGATGAACGTACAAATAGAACATTGAAAGAAATGATGAATGTTATGCTGCTAACTTCAGAATTACCTCAAAACTTGTGGGGGGAATCATTGATTTCGACAAACTATATTCTTAATAAGTTACCCCACAAGAAATTGAACAAGACCCCTTATGAATTATATAAAGTTTGAAGACCTTCCTAGAAATATTTAAAAGTGTGGGGGTGTTTATCGAAGGTGGTTTTCCAATTCCCACAATGATTAAAATAGGATCTAAGACCATTGATTGCATATTAATTTGTTATGCAATAACAGTAGTGTATATCTTTTTATTGTACATAAGTCTAACATTCCTGACATGCATGTTAATACTATTATTGAATCTAAGCATGCATTACACTTGATGTAAGTTCACTTAAAAGAATGCATGATATTGTGACAACTAATGTAGACCAAGAATCTATAAAGGAATAAAGTGACAATGAACCTAGACTCAATAAGAGGGGAATGACTAACAAATCCTTTGGTCTAGATTTTCTAATATATTTGTTAGAAAATGAGCCTCAAAACTTCAAGAAAGCACTGTCAAATTCTGAAGTACCATTTTTGAAAGAAGCTTTTAGTAGCACAATTGAATCCATCATGCAAAATAACTTCTTGAGTTTGCAAATCTTTCACCAGGAAGTAAACCATTGTGGTGCAAATGGATTTTCAAGAGGAAAATGAAAAAGATGGTTCAATTGATAAGTATAAAGCCAAATTGTTGCCAAAGGCTCCAAGAAAAAGGAAGGTTTGGACTACATGGATACATATTCACCTGTTACATGGATAACATCCATTTTTTTGCTAATAGCTTTTGCAACACTGTGATGAGCACATAATATTGCATATTTAACAGCCTTATTACATGCATTTTAACTCAACTTTGCATGTAATTACTCAGAGTTAGTCGAGTTTATGAAAAATGTTGAAATCTAGTGGTTACATGTAATTATAGCGTAAATGATAGATTTTGGAACCTTGCAACTAAGTGTGGATGANGAAATTATTCACCAAACTTCTACACCTTATATACCTCAACAAAGTGGGATTGATGAACGTACAAATAGAACATTGAAAGAAATGATGAATGTTATGCTGCTAACTTCAGAATTACCTCAAAACTTGTGGGGGGAATCATTGATTTCGACAAACTATATTCTTAATAAGTTACCCCACAAGAAATTGAACAAGACCCCTTATGAATTATATAAAGTTTGAAGACCTTCCTAGAAATATTTAAAAGTGTGGGGGTGTTTATCGAAGGTGGTTTTCCAATTCCCACAATGATTAAAATAGGATCTAAGACCATTGATTGCATATTAATTTGTTATGCAATAACAGTAGTGTATATCTTTTTATTGTACATAAGTCTAACATTCCTGACATGCATGTTAATACTATTATTGAATCTAAGCATGCATTACACTTGATGTAAGTTCACTTAAAAGAATGCATGATATTGTGACAACTAATGTAGACCAAGAATCTATAAAGGAATAAAGTGACAATGAACCTAGACTCAATAAGAGGGGAATGACTAACAAATCCTTTGGTCTAGATTTTCTAATATATTTGTTAGAAAATGAGCCTCAAAACTTCAAGAAAGCACTGTCAAATTCTGAAGTACCATTTTTGAAAGAAGCTTTTAGTAGCACAATTGAATCCATCATGCAAAATAACTTCTTGAGTTTGCAAATCTTTCACCAGGAAGTAAACCATTGTGGTGCAAATGGATTTTCAAGAGGAAAATGAAAAAGATGGTTCAATTGATAAGTATAAAGCCAAATTGTTGCCAAAGGCTCCAAGAAAAAGGAAGGTTTGGACTACATGGATACATATTCACCTGTTACATGGATAACATCCATTTTTTTGCTAATAGCTTTTGCAACACTGTGATGAGCACATAATATTGCATATTTAACAGCCTTATTACATGCATTTTAACTCAACTTTGCATGTAATTACTCAGAGTTAGTCGAGTTTATGAAAAATGTTGAAATCTAGTGGTTACATGTAATTATAGCGTAAATGATAGATTTTGGAACCTTGCAACTAAGTGTGGATGAGTGGTGAAGACATGGACACATTAAATGAGTCTAAAAAAAAACCACAGGGGACCACTAGGTCAAATAAAAGTAATCTTAGGAGGGTTAGCTGCAATAGGAGAGAGCAGTTCGGCTCAAAGAGCCTATGGAAAAAGGGCTTGGATGAACCTCGATCCAGAGGAAATTAGCCTCGTACATCCAAGAAAAGTGCCTAGAACCACCTCACCAATCATTTCCCCTAAGAAAGATCTAAAGAATCCACTTCCCTCATGTTGACCCAAGGTCACCTGGTTGCATCAAACGATGTCATAATAAGGGTTTTGATTGACAACAGCAACTCAGCTAATATAATATTTGCCAGTTCCTTTGATGAATTAGACATGGGAAGATGTAATCTAAGTGTTAGTAGTATGCTCTAAGACCAATCATATAGATGATGTTTTGGGTTGTATTAGCAACATTCATTAATTAATTAAATAAAAGTGCAAGTTTATTTATCATGTTTCTGCTTTATTTCATTTTAATATACATAATATAGTCCATAGAGTATAAGTTAAGAAAATAGTTTCTCAAGGAGTTGAGAAGAAAATACCTATAATTCTAAGTACTTAACTCTTAAATGTTCTTAGTCATAGGATTACTGATCTGACATGATTTAAATCATACACCAAAGTATAAGTGGTCAAATTATAATATTTCTCGGTCTATGTCCGAACTCGAACCCACAGGGAGCTAGCTATTGGTATTCAAAACATAAAAAGATAAAGTTGTCGTATGTGCTATGTGAAATGAAATAGCTTGTGGTGTGTGCTTAGAATTATCAAATATACACTTCATTAAACTTTGAATAATGATGATAAAGGATACTCTTCAATTTGGGCATCCAACATTCATTACACTGATTGTTTATGAAAATGCCACCTTGCAGCAATTAACTCTCATTTTACTGGAAAGTTAACTAGTAGGTTTGATGTTCAACTGAACCATATCACAACAACTGAATAGATTAGCCAAAAGGTCTATGTACCATGCAACAACCAAATAACTCTAGTAAACCCAAAGGTGAACCATTCAAAAGGTTTACTCTAGCTATTCGATCGACAGGTTGATGATTTAATGAAGATGTAGTTCCGATTTATGCATTGAATTAAAAGCATTGGCTATGAAGAGATTTAACACGTCTTTAACCAATCTCCCAACTATTACACAAAACTCAACTGCATGCATCATTGAATCATGCATGAAGTACGTAATAAATTATAGATAGACTGGCATATAGCAATAAGTTTTGCTCAGTGTTCATAACCATGAGCATATTATAATAATAACCATCCATCAATTAAGGAAGGTATAAACATTAACGCATAAATAAAACATCAGTTCTCTTGCTTTCTTCCCTTGTTATTGATAGATACCAGAAGGGGGTAGAGGTGGCAGACACCCAAGTAGGCCAATCTGGGGGTTTCGTCGCTCAAATGGACCAAGGAAGGAAAAAGATGGCAAAGGCAGTTAGAGCACCATCCAAAAGCCTCCAACACCCTCCGAACGGTGGCAATTCTCTAGTTTTCCTGGCTTAGTAGCCTCCTTCTTTGACTTTGCTGACTTGTGAATTACACTTGCCTCTTTTGCTTTATTCAGCCTCTCTTGACTTGTGACTTTGCTGACTTGTTCTTCTCTTCTCATCTCTCTAATACTCTCTCTAAGTTTCCCAAACATCCTTTGAAAGAGTCCCTAAACACTGAGAAGTCATCCATGAAAACTTTCACAATCTTTTTGACCATGTCACTGAATATCCCTATCATACACCTTTGAAAAGTCCCTGGGGTATTGAATAGCCCAAATGGCATTTGACGATAGGCTTATGTTCCAAAGGGGCAAATGAATATGGCCTTCTCTTAATCTTCCAGGGTGATCTCTATTTGATTATAGCCAGAGTAGCCATCCAAGAAGCAATAAAAAAGATGTCTCGCTACCCTTTCCAACACTTGAACAAGGAATGGTAATAGGAAATGATTCTTGCAAGTTCTTGAGTTGAGCTTTTGGTAGTCTAAGCAAACTCTCCAACCAGTGACTATCCGAGTTGGGATCAATTCTTTCTCTTCAGTAGCAACCACCATTACTCTGAACTTTTTGGGCACTACTTTTGTGGGATTGACTCACTTTTTCTCGGCAATTGTAAAGATGATTCCCACATCAAGTTACTTGAGCACTTCAACTCTAACTATATCCTTCATAATTGGATTGAATCTCCTTTGTTGTTGTCAGGATGACTTGAAGTCCTCTTGAAGGTATATTCTGTGAGTGCAAATGAGAGGTTTAATTCCTTTGATATTGACAATAGTCCAACCAATTGCTCCTTTTTGCTTCCTCAAGACTCTCAATAGTTCTTCTTTTTTACTTTGGCTCTGGTGAAGAGCTTATCTGTAAGACCCCGCATTAAAAATTAAATAAGGATACTATTATCTTATGAGTTCTCTTAAGAGGAATAAAATGATGGTAGAGAAAGAATTTGGGTAGGAAAGAATTTGACACTGTCTTAGTATTTGGACCATACCGTTTTACCTAGATATCCTATGGATCTGAAAATTTTACAGTAGATAATAGACTTCCAAGGGTACAAAACTTTATTTTACAAACATTTTCCAAATCGATCTCTAAATAGGTCAAAACATCACTGTAATGTTCAGCAGAAACAGGGAGTCCGTTCGAATGACAATTTGTTCCAATACTTTCTCTTTGATGGAAAAACAAAAGTACTGGGAGCAACTAACATTCGAACGCCAATGAGGTTCGAACATGATTGACGAATCAGAGTATCAGATTTACATCGGTTGAACTCTTTTCTTTCCTTATAAATACATATGGGTGCCTCCTTTAGCATCATTTCAACATTTCTAACCATAGAAAGTCTTAGAGAGGAAGAAAAAAGGAGAAAAACACAAGATCAAGGAGGATTTTCACATTGAAGTGGATCAAAATCTTAAGTTCTTCACAAAAAACTAAGGAAGAAGGTAGGGGTTTCTTCCACTCTTGTTCATTGAGGCTAGGGTTTATATATACATATGTTTTGACTCTTAATCATATATATTTGTTATGGAATCCTTGTTTCTTGATGTTCTTGCAAACCTTACCACGTTTTGAAGGAAGTAATGGTGTGATAGCCATGAAAATTCATGTTCTTGAAGTCAAAACCTAGTTTTTGAGAAAGATGAAATCTTCTTCTTGATATTCTTGTGTACTTGATTCAAAAACTTTAGTGCTTTATTTTGAACAATAAAAGTATGCCTTTTGATGATCTCTTGCTTATTTTCTTGAGAAGGTATATTGGAAAAATACCTATGAAATTGGGGGTTTTTGAAATTACTTGTGATTTGAGAAATACCTATGGAATTGGGGGGTTTTGATTTACTAGTGATTTGAAAATTTGGTTGGTATTGTATCTCTTGTATGGTTTGTTGTGATGGACTTGAATTTCATTCGATAACTACCGTAGAGTGTTAGAAGTTAGTCTATCCCAGTGGGGGTGAGATGGTTGTCTAACACTTGTAGTGAATTGTTGTTTGTGAGAGCAACCAATATTGTTCACGTAAGTTCGAGGCTGAGGGATGGTATACCTTTCCTTTGAAGGATTTGTCAATGCCGTGGGAGACGGTATACGCTCTTCCTAAAGTGTTTTATGTGGTTATGATGGGTGAACGAGGTAGAATCGTCATGTAGATCCATGGGAAGCAACCAATATACATAAGAATATAGGATGATCAATACTAATACAAATGTGGGCGAAATGGTTTATTGTGGAAATTGTTAAATGTTGGAATGGTTTACACTTTGGAAATTTGTTTTACTCTTCATTTAATTTATTGCTATTGCATTAACTTGAGGCCGAATAAATTGTCACTGTTTTATTTCAAGTTATACAAGATATTTTGGAAAGTGAGACCGAACTATTTTATATGTTTTCCAAACTTGTGTCGAGTTTGGGAGGATATTGCTACAGAGCTTAGTGCTCACCCCCTACAAAAAATATTTATTCTCAGATTTCAGTTTAGAGGAAGAACTCAGAGTTAATGAGCAAGTAGATTGGGAAGCTCAATTGGATGGAAGCATGGATCCCGAGGGGGATGTCTAGAGTTGATCTCTCCATGACCTAGACTAGGAGATGCACTCTAATACATTGGATGGATGATATTTTGTTTATTCCTCTGCAAGATTAAGTTTGATTTTGAGATGTAATTGTCATAGTTTGACATACATTTTTTTGGATGTAGATGTCATGGTTTGGCATATTTTTTTGGGTGATGTTGTAGATATTATGAATGAAATTTACCTTATTTATGGACTTTATTATTTGCTCTCATGATATGAATGGTTTTAAATAGTAATGTCGTCCAAGATTTTGGGGCGTTACATTATCACCACTGGAAATGTTTGGTTCTCCCCCAAGAATGCATATTTTGAGGAGAAGGGTAATGGCTTCAACTCCAAAGTTTGTGGTTACACAGTGGATGGAAAAATTTCTTCCCTTGTAGAGGCAATTTTTCAAATGTCAAGGTCCAAGTTCCCACCCTAGCACATTCTTCGGTTCCAAATCCTCAGCAAACTCTTCCTCCCCCAAACTTGTATTGCACAAGAAATCGATGTGATGCTTCACAAATGTGTCAATCCTGTTAACTTCATGAATGTCCTCATCATCCCCCGGTTACTTGCAGAAGTTGAAAACATTAAGATCCATTGTCATATTTATTAATGCTAGGTTCATTAGACCATTCCTATAATTTATCACGGCATTAGAAGTTGCAAGAAAATGTCTACCTAAAATGATTGGAATTTGTGCAGTGGAATTAGCAATGGGGTGAGTGTTAAGCACAATGAAATCAATAGGAAAATAAAATTAGTCCACTTGGACGAACACATCCTCCACTAATCCCCTTGGTGTTCTCACACTATGATCTGCTAGCTGAAGAGTGATGGAGGTTGGTTTCAACTCCTCTAGCTGTAGTTGTTGCTACACCGAGAATGATAAAAGGTTAACACTTGCCCCCAAGTCTAGCAATGTTTGCTCCATACAACAATTCCCAATGGTAATGTAAATGGTAGGGCAACTTGGATCATTGAACTTGGGTGCGGTATTTGTCCTCAAGATGGAGCTCACTTGTTTCGTAAGGAATGTTTTCGTGTGCACAGTCAACTTCCTCTTTACAGTGCATAAGTCTTTCAATATCTTTGAACAAGAGAGGATTTGCTTGATGGCATCAAGGAGTGGAATATTGATGTTCACCTACTTAAAAATCTCAAAAATATCAAAATAATTAACAATCTTAGCAAATGCCCTCAACCATTGAGGATAGGGGCAGGGATAGGACAATCATTCACGGTCAAATCAACAACCTTGGATTTCTCAAATTTTTCACCCTCTCTGGAGTTACCCTTGGTCTTTTTTTCATTTTTCAAAGTGGCCTTTGGTGAGACCTTAGGTAAAATGGATTTTTTAGTTTCCTTTCCACTCCTAAGAATGGTGGCAGCCTTGATTTGCTCAAAATTTTCTTTAGTGGCATCGGATGACTCAATCACATGTTGACCATTGGGGTTCTCGAGGGTTATGTGGGAAATTTCCCTTTTTCTTGTTGAAATGATCTCATGGCATTAGTCAACTTGGCAATCTATGTCCGGATGTCATTAAAAGACGTGGCATTTTGATTATTTGTTGTTATTTGACTTTGAATTGATTGATGCATGATGTCCTCCAAATTTCTCTTGTGAGGAGGTTGATATGTGGGTGGATTGGGCCTTTGATATTGAGAGCTAGAAGATGGATCATGACCATAAAATGGTTTATTTTTCTTTGGTGGGATGGGAGGTGGCTGATAAGCATAAAATATTGCACACCATTTGTCTCTTTGCACCCATTTTTATACTTGCTTTTGTGGATAAAGTAGGGAACATTGCATTTAATCTATCAACTAATGGAGTTTTGTGTGATTGTAGGTAATGGCTGGTATTAAGCCTTTTATCAAGTGCTTAAAGACAATGAAGAAGGAGGGGAGGCTTAATAGGTTGCTTGGGATAGCAAGAAATTAAGAAAAAGCCAAAAACAGGTAAAAACCTACTGGTAGGTTTTGCTATCGGTCTACCGATAGGTTTTGTAAACTAGAAATCTTCTATTTTGCCCAGAAACGCTAGAAAGCTGTAATCTCAACTCCAACTGCTTCGTGGGCCCACCTCTACGTCTCCCACACATGCCCTAACACATTCCACGTACAAGCATGCTTCCTAACACCTAATCTCTAACTTTTGAGGAAAGAGCATGGAAGAGGAAGAGAGAGGAAGAGGGTGGCACGAAGGGTTGCAGGTGATTCGTGCGTAAAGTTAACAAATTTTACTATGCCTTTGTGGACTAATTGTGCTTTGATGGAGTTTAAGTAGTGACATTTCAGTTCCTAAAGTGAACAAAGGCCCAAGAACAACAAAAATCACTCTTGAATGTAACACCAGCAAAAAAGAGAGCAAAAATGCAAAAGGTTGGAATAAAGCAAGGACGTTCGAACGTCAACCCACGTTCAAACGTCATCTGAAACCCTACAAAGACCAGCTGCTGAGACATAGCGTGTTGCAGTCAACAAAGGGAAATGCTGAGGTACTTGAGTACCACGTTCGAACGTCCTCTGAAACCTTAAAAGACTACACCACTGGAACCTGGCATGTTGAAGTAAGAGAAAAGAACCAGAAGCACTTGAGTACAACGTTCGAACGTCACTCCACGTTCGAATGTTGTCTTGAGTGACTGAGTGTACTAACAATGATGTCAAGACGTGTGGAAGTGACTAAGCCAGAGACTAAGTCAGAGACCAAGTCGGTGTGACCATAGGCCATTTGAGTGGAAGAGACTTCACGTTCGAATGCCTTCAAAGCAAAGGCAGACTTGACATTCGAATGCCAAATAACGTTCGAACGTCCCCCTGCAGACTGCCTGCAAAATGGTTGATTCCCATGGGCGACAAATACTATTCACTCATCCTCACCTATCTCCTACCCCCTTCCCTTCCTTGCCTATAAATACTCCCTTGTTAGGAGCTTAAAGGGCATTCTTCCTCTTGTAGAGTAAATAGGGGAGCAATCTTTATTCTTGTAAGAATGTTTAGTAATCTAGTTCTTGAATACTTCATGTTTATGCTTTCATTTTCCATTTATATCAACCATGTTGGAGGCTTAGACTCCCCTTGTAGTTGAAGTCTTTCATTTACTTATGCTAAGTCTTTACATTCATGTTATGACAACCATCATGGAGGCTTAGACTCCCTTGTAGTTGTACTTGCTCTCACTTACAAGTATCAAGAGAGGTAGTTATNTTTTCTAGAGCTTTACCAAAACCGTGAAGGGTGGGACGTGATTCACTTATTCTTCGTTGAAGATTAGCTTTTCGTTTATTGTACTCTCACTAAGTAGCTCCTCCACTTAGAGGGATGAGTATCACTCACTTGTCTAGCATGACCAAAGTCATGACGAGTGAGTAGTTCCTCATTCACTCTTTTATAAGAGGTGATGAATATGTAAAGATTATCCGAAAGTTATGTTTGTGCAACTTCTTCATGCTTTAAATGCTTTATATTCCACTTGTTCATTGGACAACTGAATGCATCTAGAAAAACTAAGGTACTTTGTATAACCAAAGGTTCCTTCTATGATATGAATGACTCCTACATAGAAAGACCCAGTGGTTCAAGGCAAGCACCCCGGCTAGCTCTTCATGGCATCTTTTCAATCTCCAATATTATTGCGCTTTATTCAAAGAATGGACCATTAATGCCATTATTGGAGGCCTAGTAGAAACACTTGCTTGTTTGTAGATAGGTTAAGTCTCGGCACAGACAATTCTTGTAAACTTCTATAAAGACATCGGAATCATGTGCTTAATCCTTACAGTCCATCTTTATCCTCCGATTAACTTGTTGTTGACACGGGAGTTAATGGAGTCATACAACACAAATATAATAAACTAGATAATCAATTACATGTTCTAATCCTCGAGCTAAAGGGTGGTTGTTACATTTTGAGAATCTTATATTTTGTCTAGAAAACTCTTGAAAAGAATCTTCTATTGTAATCAAGAAAACCCGACCACTCCAAACACGCGAAATTTCCAAAAGTTACTTGGTCTCTATTACTGCTTGCTTCAAAACACCAATCATAGCTCCCTGTGGATTCAACTCCGGACTTCACTGGATTATTACTACAGCTTGACCGCTTGCACTTGGGTGTACACATTTCAGATCAAGACAAATTTTTTGCGCCATTTCTGGGGAGCCATAAAAGGTGTTTTACTATAAAATGTTTGAGCTAATGAACCAGATCTCTACCATTCAAAGCTCACATGATCGGTAAAATCAAAACATTGGGGATAATGTTCAGTTTAGGTTGGGGGGAGAGAACTACAGTTTATATAAGCCTGAGCCTGTTAGAAAATTTTTAAAATTTCTATTGTTGTTGTTGCTTCTACTGTTGTTGTTTTTAACTAGATTGTGTACCGTAGTTTTACCATGTTTTATATTTTGATGATTATGTTTGGGGGTCATTTCTGATCGTCTTTGTGACTAGTAGACGTTAAAGAACCAGATAATGAGTCTTAAAAGCATGGATGTTAAACTTTTTTGGTTTAGTCTGGGAGTTCTGCGAACTTTCCCTTCTGATGTGTACATTGTGATCATGAGAAAAGCAAGATTGGTGAGAAAGAATGAGATCTGAGAACAACAAGAGAAACTCCTGTGTGGCCGAAGCACTTATGCCAAATGTCGTCGTGCCAAAAGATTGGGTGCCTGTAAACAGTGTGATAGATATTTTCACGAGAAGAGATATAATCAGTGTTCTGAACCAATTTTCGGTCGAGCGCTTGATCAATTAGATTGGATAGTGAATGGGCAGAGTAAGGATTATCCTGACACGTCATCCTATTCCGGTACTTTGCTTAATCGGTTCGTGAGACAAGAAATTGGGAGAGTTACTGGTTGTTCAGATAGCACAGAGACAGATGATGACTCGGATTAGAGTAGTTGGGATGAAAGCCAATGGTCCAAATTTTTGTAAAAAGTGTGAAAATATTTTTGTTTTGTACAAAATCTTTTGAAATGAAAAACATGGGCCGAGTAAAGGAACATCTCGATATACCAACCAAAAGCGTGGGTAGGGATTTATCCTAAGACACCATGAAATTTGGTTAAAATTTTTGTGAATAAAATTCTATAATTGTACATAGTGTAGTGTAGAATTGTTTTAGTTTTGGTTCAATGTTCGAACGCCAACTGACGTTCGAACGTTGACTGCTTACAATACTCTGCTTCTGATGAACTCTCTGATGAAACCAAAAGTACTAGGAGCTCAACACGCTCGAATGCAAATAGACCATTCGAATGTGACTCAACGTTCAAACGCCAATAGAATGTTCGAACGAAGAGAGCTTACAGTACTTTGGCCTCTAACAGAACTCAAAAGTACTGGGAGCTCCTAATGTTCGAACGAACATCGCTATTCTAACGATATTTCAAAAATCCTTCTACAAACGTTCGAATGTTTGTGACGTTTGAACGTCGTGGCTCAGAGTATAAAAGCCTGAACGTCTGATACATTTTGAAATCCCCAAAATCCCTCTAAAGCTTCGAAACCCTTGAGCTCGTTTTTCACTCCTTAGACCTCAATCCACCCTCAGACCAAGAAAACTTAAATTCAACCCTCCCCAACTCATTTCCACCTCAAAAACTTCAATCCCATACAAAAATTTCCAGGCTTTCAGCACCCTCTCAACCTCAAGAACGTTCGNTATTTGTTTAAAATGCATGTATAGGGTTAGCACTCTAATTCTTGTTAATAACAAAACACATGTGAACGTTAAGAATACTTGTGAAAATGACTAAGCACCTGATCGGTTTGACACTTCAACTTAACACCCACGACTTAAAACCTTATNGCGCACTCCACCAGTGAATCAAGAACCAAACTTCATAGAAGAAGTCATTCAAGAAGGGGAAGGGAAACAAAGAAGAAAGAGATATGATCGTACTAGATTTCCCAACACCCTTAAGGCTGAGAGGTATGAAAAATTTTTCCAAAATCATGCTGTGGTTTGTGAACGTGATGTAGTAATTTCTGATTTTGCTAAGTTGGGCCTGTTGGAAGAGATGGAAAGGAGGGAATGGGTGTGGTATTTGAGAAACGGTAGAAACACCATTGTTGACTTGGTGAGGGAGATCTACTCCAACACCGAGATCATCAACGGCGCAATCCGAACATATGTTCGAGACACCTACATTGATGTGGATGAGGAATGTCTTTTGGAGGTGAGAAAAGGCATGCCTCGGGTACAAAACCCAGTGTACCCACCCAAACAAAATGTGGTGTTGAATGTTATTGGAAGAGAGTTGATAGGCCAGGCTGATTTTTCATAGGGAGGGAGAAAATTTTTGAAACAAGGGGAGCTTACTAACAAGAACAAGATGCTTAATTTGATTGTAGTGGCGAACCTTGCGCCAATAGGAAGAAAAAATGAGATTTTGCCCGAGATGGCACAATTGCTCTATGCACTAGGACAAGGGTATAGCATCGACCTCCCCTTGATGGTTTTGAATGAGATGAAGGGGTACCACGCAAAGAGGAGTGCACTCCCATTTGGAACACTTGTGACGGAGATTTGCACCGACAATGGAGTAAGGGTGAGGCCAGAAATGAACATCCAAAAGTCAATGGGACCATTGAACAAAGGGTCATTCAAAAAAAACTTAGGACATAGTGGTGCCCCGGTGGCCAGGCAAGAAGTGCACCCTCCTCAGGGAATAGATAAGGTGCAAGAAGAGTTGGATGCCGAAGAAAAAAGAGAAATGGAGACAGAGAGAGAGCAGCCAGATCAAGCAAGCCCCAGCACGACCACCTGACGATCTCTATGAGACATCATGCTTAGCATTGAAGCTAAGAAGGATGAGATCTAGAGACTTTTGAGGGGTAGAGCTGGTGGTGCTGGTGGTGCTAAGGGAGCTGGAGGAGAGGAGTAGATTATTTCTGTTCTTGAGGAGTAGTGATTTCTGTTCTGAGTTGTTTGTTGTTTGTTAATTCTTCTTTGAATAGTCTTTAGGAGATTTTTGTACCGTTGTGAAACATTTTCTTTTGATAATTCTTGTGGATGTTTTGTGAGTATTGTGGACACTTGTATATGGTTGTAGATAGTTGAAGTGATATTTTGAATGAATGAATTGTATCATTGACATTACTATAAACGAGTATCTTTTATGCAATGAATGATTCAGTTTATCTCTTCTATTTGTTTAAAATGCATGTATAGGGTTAGCACTCTAATTCTTGTTAATAACAAAACACATGTGAACGTTAAGAATACTTGTGAAAATGACTAAGCACCTGATCGGTTTGACACTTCAACTTAACACCCACGACTTAAAACCTTATTTTTTGGAACAGTGATGCTATCTTTATGCTTAAATTGTCAAATGTACATAAGTATTTGTTATTCTTAAAGTACAAGGTGATCAGACTCGAAAACGGAATCATTATATAACTAACATTCCTTGAAACACCCAACATGACCAGTGGAGATGACAAAGAAAACCATGGTAAGTCTTGAGCTTTACACTACTTTTTGAGAGGATATCGACAATTACTCAAAGTAAGCTCTTTCACTTTTGATCTCTTTCAATAAGCTCATTTAACTTGCTTTGATTGATGCAACTAAAGTGATCTATTTTTCATAACCCACGGGGAGTTTTTGCATACACGTATATATGCACATACTTGAGAAAAGATCTTAGGCCATCTTTGGATTGACTTTGAGCCTGAGCTAATTCTTT